>NJDD01037561.1:185534-198587 GCA_002245505.1 Calephelis nemesis
CACAATAGTCAGAAACATCCCAATCGCAGTAAAACGACGCAGCTGTAACATCTATGGCATGTATAGTCGAAGATTGTCCTTGTACTTGTTCGCTAAGCTATCACATAAAAAAGTAGGGTACTGTAGACTTTCACGCGTAGCCTAAGATCCTGGCCCAAAGAAGGCGATCAATAGCATATTCTGTTGTTATTTTATATTGCTGCTGTCTTTTACTATCAGGAGAGTGGCTTTCTAGATTTCTTTCTTACAGATATACATTTTTAGATATAAGAATATCTAAAAATGTATCTCTATTAATTTACATCTTGTGTTAATTAATATCCGTAGAAGATTCTTATAAAAAAAATGTAGGTTTATTTTAATTCGATATTCATAGCTATAACAGGACATTGCCTGCAGGCTCGGATACTAGCCGAGTCGGCAGGCATTGTCATTGTTTATTTTTAAAAAGGCAAAACCAGCACGATTCACTAGTTTAACACAATTTGTTATAAAAACTATAACAAAGTATGTTACGTCATCTGTAACACGAAACCAAAAATGTATTAATGATCTGTCTGATGGACGAGCGCTGTGATTAGGGCCAATTAAGTTGTCGATACCGACTCATCGGGATCACTGGGCCTACACTTATGATACGCTTTTACTTATAAATACTATATAGATATATTAAGAATAATAAAATTTTATGTTTGTTCCGATCTACAAAAATGACAAACTAAAGTATCTTCACACAGCAGAGGCAGAGGCACAACCAAGGCATCCACGATTAGTCGAAAACACTAAGTCCTACAATGTAGATAGGTGGCAAGCCTATTGCCCACACACACATTATATTACATATTGGCACACATCCAACCCATGTGAGAGGCAAGCCAACCGGGCAACACTTTTTTTATCACAAAATTGGGAATACCACATTTTCTTTTTGTTGCCCGTCCCGGGATCTGAACCCGGGACCTTATGCAATCAAGTCCATCCCTGAGACCGCTAGACCATAGAAGTGAAAATGACAAATTAAATTTAAAAATGTAATTAAAGCGTATTGAAACTGCAAAAAACCGAAAAAAGTTATTCCATTCTCAGGTTGCGCTTTGATTAAAAATTTGAATATTTTGACCCTGAAATAGTCCCATATAAATTATGTTAACATTTCAATAGCAGTTTAAGTTATACCTAATTTACCAACTCAAAATCTTTAGTCAAATCATCTTCACGCCCATATCCCCGAAGAGGTAGGCAGAGGCACAACCAGGGCACCCACGACTAGCCGAAGACACTAAGTGATTTTGTCAAATTGTTATCTAAATATTTGTTTTCCTTTTCATCAGGTAAGCTGCGAGAAGAAATCAGAATTGATGAAATAAATACCTAAGGATTTGTTTAGAAGAAAATGACTTTTCGTTGTGTTCCAACTTTTCAAACTGTTTCAAACGACAGTAACGCCACCTGGGTAAGTTTATACAAATTAAGTTACGAATAGTATCAGTATTACATACTAGATGGCACTGTATATGTAATGAAAATAATAATAGAATTGAGATTATGTATCTTGTAAGCAGTATTTTAAATAATTAAATTTTAGTCAAAACAAGTTTCATATTGTTACTCACCAGTGAATAATCTTGAATATCAAAACTACAATTTAAAGTAAAATAGCTGGCGCCCTCTTCAATTGTTTTTTGTAATCAAAACACAATGTCTACAATGTTAAGTTCTTTTAACTAGCACAAGATGGCGATATTTTTAACAGTAATTCCTTAATTATTTTTTTGTTAATCATCTATCACATTTTTATGAGTTCGTGTAGTACTTATGAATTAAACTATGTCAAGAAACCAACAGTTATTTAAACGATCTTTCAAGTATTACGTAGGCAGTAAGTATCGCTAGCTGACTGTTTATATTTTCTAAGTCATGGACACTTGAAATACCCTGTTGACATGTCAAAAGGCCATTCACTGACCTATGACTCTAGACTCTACCCACGATATAATTATTGTTTATTAACTTAACCCACCTAAAGTGAGAAAAGGCTAACCGTTATTAATACATCCGTATTCTCACACGACTGCTCCTGTGACACAGGCAGAGAACTAAAAAATAAAGCTATGTAAGAAGGAAGTTAAAAGTGCAACTACCTATGAGATTTATTCTCGAATTTCTCTCGTACCGTCTTTTTAATAAACGTGAACTAGTGTATTCCAAGGTTAACGTTGACATTATAATCTGTATTACATAATAATAAGGACTCCAATTTCAATAGTTTGAGATTTCCTTTTGAAACGTAGTTAGCTCGTCAATTGATAGAGTCATTTTAAACGTAATTTTTATTTGTTAACTTTTTTTAACTCCCGATGCAAAACGAGGGTGTTATAAGTTGGACGTGTCAGTGTGTGTGTGTGTGTGTGTGTGTGTGTGTGTGTGTGTGTGTGTGTGTGTGTGTGTGTGTGTGTGTGTGTGTCTTTCTGTTGAGCATCGTAGTTCTTCAGCTAATAGACGGCTTTTGATGCTTTTTTTACTTGAAAGCTGACGTGATCGAGATTATAGTATATGGAGATCTTGTCTAGGCGTTCGATGTCACCAACTCATTTGCACCTCATTTATAGCCATCGGAATGAATATTAAAAGCACTATGGGTATTTATTGCAATTTTGAACATATGTGAAACCAAACACTAACGAATGCTGTTATTATGAACTATCTTGAAAATTGGAAACTAACTATAGAGCTCAAAAGAACGACAAAAAACTTTGAGAAAAGGTGGAATTAGTGCCCTTTCGCTACGCTTGGCTCGTCTTGGCGGGGGCATTATCGAGCTCCCAGATCAATTACTTTAAAAAAATCAATAATTAGCTAAAGTGTTTGTTTATCAACTGTGATGACAAGTAACGATTTATGATTGGTCGAAAATTCCCGCCGCGGACGGAAAGCCGCGCACTCAACGGCAGTGTCACGACCTGAATATCAGCAATAAAATCAACATCGATTAATGCTGATGCTTATGTTGTAAACAATGCTGATAATCAGCTGATGCTGATGCTGATGCTGATTTTCGCGACATCCCTGGCTGGTACAACTAAGCTGGTTTGATGATGGAGTTCGAAGATAGGAGCAGGGGCAGTCTAAGATTAATTTTGAGATGGTGTGAGATGTCATGGTCAAAAAAAAGAAAAAGAGTTCTTTCTATGAGCTATTGTTTAACCCTATCCCCGCTCCCTGCACTGCCAAGTCTAAATATAGGTTAACAAGACCACTGGATGTAGAGTGCTGTGCAGCAACTTGCCCATTTAGGGATCTATTGCTTAACCTTTTCCTACCATAATGACTATTTCATGTTCCCGTTTGGAAAGTAGGTTGACCGGTAGGCTCCTTTTCCCCGGTCTCAGGATAGTAACGCACCTGTAACATCTATGATGTATATAGGTCAAGGTTGTCTTTTACTAACAAAAGATCAAAGCACACGGATCTCCCGTTGGCTCGCCAAGCTAGATGTCATAACATGAATCATCAAGTATGGAAAGTGGCACCTCTAGTAGTTGTCATACGAAACTTTAGCGTCCAAATGCCATTAGTGCTCTATTCTTAAAAGAGCACTCAATTATTAAAAAAAACTGTCCCACATAAATTTCATAACCTACCGGTTTCGCCTATTACAACATTCTCTGGTCTGTTATAATTAAATATTATTCTAGCGAACG
The DNA here is from genome assembly GCA_002245505.1 of Calephelis nemesis. Lineage (NCBI taxonomy): Eukaryota > Metazoa > Arthropoda > Insecta > Lepidoptera > Riodinidae > Calephelis > Calephelis nemesis. The sequence continues at coordinate 189,236 of NJDD01037561.1, forward strand.
ATGGTGCTGTCACATCCCAACATCAAAGCTTAAAAATATCAATCTTTATAAACAAATCAATTAATGGATGGAGTTCTGGATGGCAAGTAAAAAGTACTTAACATATGATCTCCGTAGAGTGAATACCGATATTAATGACGAGACCAAACAGATCTGATAGTTTGACCACTAGTGTACGTACAGAATAGGGAAACCTAAAGTCATAACTTTTTGGTAGTTTAGTTTAGTTTTTTCATGTGTTGGTCTGTGCTCCTTTGCAGAATAGACCAACTATTTTCCTGCCAGGCAGCTCGTAAAAGGCGAGCGTAGGCTTACCGTCAACGTACCGTGACATCTGACTAGGTGGTAGAGTTTCGCAGCAACTCGTCTAGATGGGTACCACCAACTTACCTATTCCTTTCGCAATAATGACAGTGTTTGGCATTGCCGGACCGGCCGGAGAGTAGTGTAGACGGTAGACTTGTACAATAGACCTAACATCCTGACCATTTAACAATGACGAACCTAATCATCTATGGTGTCTATAAACTCTTGTATCTTACCATTAGGAGCACTGTATGCCTTATCTAAAACAATCTAGTTCTATAAGTGTAAATGTGAAAAGTTCTTCTTTTAAAGCAAAAGGGCTGCACCTATTTCATTAAATGTAGCTTAGTTTTTTTCCACTACATCAATAAATTTCCTCCAGATCAGTAAAACCATTCCAATTTGATTTAGTCAAGTTATAAACTTTCATCCAAACTTTTGTTAAAATAATACACTTGACAAGTGTTGAATAAAATTAAAAATAAGAGAAACAACATGCGTACGATCACAAACGAAAATCATTTCACACTCACACATACAAATATACACACATGAACCCGACACAATCAAACTGGATATTATGAAAGGAACAATGTTATAGATTCGCGACGTAGTGCGAGTAGGAAGCTTTTGTGAGATAAATGCTAAGAAAACAGATAAAAAGAGCTTTAGGAAAATACACCACATATACACCACATACACAAATACACAGGACAACATAGTACGGAAGAACATTATAGTAGGATATATATATATATATATATATATATAATAGTAGGATATTACCCCATTTTTTTAGTTTTTTCTATACAAGAGGAGGCAAACAAGCAAGTGGGTCTCCTGATGGAAAGTGATCACCACCGCCCACGGACATCCGCAACATCAGGTGTATCACAGTTGCTTTGCCGTGTTATACTACTCATATCATAATCATCATTATTACCCCGGGCTTAAAGGATCGGATTTCCCCATTTTTATGTCTACACCTTGCACTTTATTCCCCATTCATATGAAAGAAGAAAGAATGTCTATCCACTACTTGCAAACCTTTTTTCAATCGGACTCTTTTGTCAGCCTTTATTAGTTTTACGACGGTAAGACATTTTTCACTTACGAGGCCTAGTAGTGTACAAAAACATGACCTAAAGCTACGCAGTTTCTTGATTACTGAATAAAAAAAAATTGAATTTGCACAAATTAAACGAATAATTCTAACCCTCAACTGAGGTAATTATTTGCTTTGTATGTGAGTGATTCTCAATGATGTTATTTAATACACACACGCATATCTAAATAAGTTAAATAGACTCTCAGACTTGGTGACAAAACTATAACTATAAGCCTAAGCCACGTTGATCATTATCGTGCATACGTTAGCTACTTGAGTAACGAAACGGTCAGTATAAGCGACATAGTTAGATTGCGTTAACTTTAAGCACCGCAACTTTCCTTATAACAGTAACACAACTTAAAAAAGTAAGAAACTTACAACTCGAGACTTGCCAGAAAACTCTTTTAGTATCGAATAGGCGATGATGGCCTCCTTTAAAGTCCATAAATGCAGTAGGATGCAAATTACAACCTTAACCTGCCGTCCAAATTCAAATAAGTCAGTAAACAAGAAAGTCGTTTAAAAGTTCCCTTCAAATTAAGGCTTCGAAGGAGATTTTTATCTTTTAGTCATGAATATACTATGCAATCCCCATCTTTATCATGTCTCGCGGCAAGCGCGCGCGCTGCGCCCACTCCATGTGATAGCCTCGAGCGACGCGCGCCTGTCACGTGGCCGACGCGGGAAATTTAAATTTCGAGAATACACATTTTTACTGATACCAATTAAATCTAAGCAAACGTGTCATTTTATTAATTATTATAAGTGATTTTTAATTAGCAAACTCAGGTGATATAACTTTTTTAAACATAAGGTGTTTACAAAGTGTTTTATTTACAAAATCTACGTGTGTTTATTAAAACAAACAACAGTTATGATGTGCATTGAATCGTGTTCGAAACAATAATCAATTTTCATCAAATTACTGGCAAGTAAACAATATTAGACAAGGATACACCTATACAATAAACAAGGAAGGAGAGAAAAGTCATCAAAGAAAATAGCATTCTCATACGAAACGTAATGGTACCAATAATCGTGTAAAAGTTCAAGATTGTTACCCAACCCGGCAACAATAGCTGACCAATCTAGTCTGAGCTTACGCAAATCGATTTAGAATAACAGCTCATTACTAAAACAAAGGTCAAGTTACATCGGTTCAGAATAGCGGTCATCTAATAGATAATGATCTGTCGATGATTTACGCGTTGTTAAACCGACAATAGACACAGATAACCCCCGACTGCTACATACAATGTGATCAATTAGATACAAAGCTAAGATGACCAAAATTAACGAAACCAACTTGCCCGATATGTCAGCGCAAGAAAATTTAACTATGGATGATATTTTAAATGAAAACCTGATAATAAAAAGAAAGAAACTTGATTACACTGTCATAGAAGAAGCTCATGAAACACGCAATGAAAAACTGAAAGATAAATCTGATTTAAAACGAAAAAAATGTAACGAAATTGCTTTAGAAAAAATAGTACAACCTTGTATTAATATAAGTATTAATAAAGATACGAATAAAACAATCAGACTCGAATTGCGTCAGCCAGATAATCAATGTTCAATCACAGATTATAAATTGAACGATTCAAATACGAATCATAGTGAAGATAGAAGTGTCCTTACTCTTGTGAATGGAGATTTAAATGACTATACTTTAAAGGATTGTGACAGCGTAGATAGTGAAAAGAATGGTGAACTTCAAAGTGAATTCTTGAATGAAAATGAAGTTAGAGATAAGGTTAGTATTGAGACTTGGTAATACTTGAATTATTAGTAGTTCTAGTCTTTGTAATTTTTTATTTTATTATTATATCTATGATTACAGCAAAGACCTAAAAGGAAATTAGTTTCCAGTTACGGCATAACATAGTAGACATTGCCGCTTAGAGAATAAAAGCCCAAAGAAATAAAAAAAATACATTTGTAGAGAAACACAAATCGATTCAAAACCAAAGTAAATAAATTATGCTTTTAGAAACACTGCTTGTGAATACTAACTCAAAAGTATTTATCGAAATAAATTTAATGAATACCCATACCTTTGTTAATGTATTATTATGTATATGTTTATGAGACAAATCTTAGTCTCAAATCGTCATACAAACTTTAGTCTCGAAGACGATTGGTAGGTACATTAAGCATGTATGCTGACCCCTCTACCAATAAAATGGTCATTAAAGTTAACGACTAATACCAAGTTGCTATTTAACATCTGCACTAGTGGAATATTCCAAAATTCTTGAGCCCAAGCTACAAATGTACTATCGGGTCTCAAGCATCGTCACATCCCTAGTAATTTTCGCTGGCATTCGCCATGTGTAGTCTTGGGCTTCTTCAAAAAAATTAGGACAACTGTTATCCCGCCAAGTTGACGATCGCCGCCAATTTGTGAGTACTCACCCGGATGGGTACCACTGCCGTACCTTTACTTCCTTTACATTACCTACTTACCTTAGTGATATAGGCAACGAATCGTAATTTTCGTCTTGCGAACCGGAAAAGCACCATTACCACCTTTTTTGTATCTAGCCGGTGTGAATTTTTTACTATCAGAAAATCCGTCTGCTTGTTTGCCTTCCAATATCTTAAAAGTAAAAAAAAATATTGCTTTAAGGCGTCACGCTAAGTCCCATGTAACGCTTTATCTGGAACCGAAGTTGATTACTATCAGTGCTATCGGAGATCTTGACTTAAAACGAACCGGAAATAACTTTTGAAATAGACTAGAAACAATTAACTAACTAACTCACGACTTCGCCTATATTATTCACTATGAGTTCTCCTCAATTTCACCAGCTCTACCTGAAAGTGTAATGCTTCACCTGCGTATCAAACTATATTTTTGTCTAATTTGTATCCTATATGTTATTCTGATATAAAAACTATTTTTTAAAAAAAGAATCATTTTTCTAGGATAAAAACTGTCCTATGTGTTAATACGTGTTACCCTCTATGTGTGTGCCAAATTTCATGAAAATCGGTTCAGCAGTTTTTGCATGAAGGAGTAACAAACAAACATGCAAACATACCTACAAACTTTCGCATTTACAAGATTAAAATAGGACAAATCTGTAAAGTTTCTTCTTAATCCGTTCAGAAGTTTTTGCTTGAAAGTGTAACGAACATCAGTTCATTCTTACAATTTATAGTATTAATAGGATTAGGATTACAGCAAGATTAATAATCCATAGCAGAGGTATATATGAGGAATATATAGACACCAGAGACATTTCGTTGCCAACCAACGTACTTACCAACTCTAGAAACTGGAACACGATAATAGTTCATACAGAAATTATGCAAAGAATTATGGAATTTATTGAAAAGTTTATTATTGAAAAGTGACACGATTTTAGTTTAATACGCCATAAAAATAATCGCCTCATGTACCGTCGTACCAATTTACTTAATGTTAAAAAACAAGAACACGAAAATGTCAACTTTCTTGCAAAACTCCGTAACCCATATTGAAGCTGATTAACATTTTTTGTTATGTAAGATGGCCCTTTTTGTATTTTTCCTTCTTTCTCTTTTTCCCGAGTTTTATGCAATTTGCAATTTGAAAATTTGCTTTTTTATAACTGTTTTTTATTTGCTGATGTCATACAATAACGTGAGTATATTTAAATTACCACCATAATTAAGTACCAGCTTCGTACGACGGGACAAACTTCTAATTTCTCTTAGAAATAAAGTATCCTCACGCCCATTTCCAAGAAAAGGTAGGCAGAGGCATAACCATGAAGCCCACGACTAGCCGAAGACACGAAGTACAACAATATGATAGGTGGCAAGCCTATCGCCGACCGGTCACGTATCCAATCCCGAGCAATTGTTTTATATTATTAAAAAATTGGAAAAATCAAAGTTCCTTTTTTTTTTGTTTCTCGACCCAGGAATTCAGTCCCGGACCTCATGCAGTCAAGTCTAACACCTGAACCGCTAGACTACGTTCGACTTCTATAGAAATTAAATTAAAAGATTATTTTCATATGTTATTATAGAATAAGGACTTCGCAGAATCGAGAAAAAGATGAACGCACTTTTTTCGTAATTAGTCAATTTCGGTGGCATTTTGTAGAATTTAGTTCAGTGAAAGTTAAGTATTCTTGAAGAAATTAGTGCGTCGTGTATTTCCTCGATAACGCCAAATGTCATTAAAAGAGCTGGGGTAGGGATGCCACATATTTACCGAAAACACTGAAGGGACTTATTACAAACGTAGTGATTATATTCTCTTTGCTTATTACGACGACGTATTTACTTACAACTAGTGGTCGCCCGTTGGCCGAAATTAAACCACAGTAAATTTTAATATCTTTTTGATAAGAACGCCATCTTCATTTTTCAAGACCAACTACATTGTTTCCAAACTTTTTAGTGCGCCATCTTTGATTTTTTTATCGTTATCATCAATATATTTGTTTGTGTGTGTCAAATGCATTGATTTAATGTACTTTATAAGCATTATTATTAAAAAAATAGCGTTCTGCACTTCTCCTACACATAAACTATAAATTTGCTAAATTTTATACTCCTCCGTTCGCGCAATTTTCGTAAAAAGGGGTCCAAAGTTTTGGCATCACGTATTAATATATAGATTACTATTTTAAATTAATGAAATTGGTCATCCCATTGATACAAATTTCATAACCATAATATAATACGCCTTTATTTTGCTATTATTGAATAGAGTTCGGCCTCGGGAATCAATTCAACTTCTCATGTCCTTCGCTAACCACCCAACAAAAATTCCACCACACCAACTCGCCCTCTATGATGTAATGTTTCTGATATTAATGGATTTCTGCTAAGTAACACCTGATTAAGTGCGGACGCTTACGTATATTTCCATGCCAAAATTAAAATAAAATGTATGGTTATGTAACATCGATATTCTGCACTATACAAAAACTGTAAAATATATTTAATTTGATTGCTTTTTGTATTAGGGGAGGCCAAGAGAGGATTTCGCGAGATATCAGGTGCATTAGATTATGATATGGGAGATACCTCATCCATGGTTAAATGCCTCCATAACGTGTAAAATATCTGTATAAAGCTTTAGATCTAGGATAGTCTGTCCTTTTTTTTGTCATGAAAATTTTACTCGAGAATTTCAGATTCAAATAAGAAGAGTTTACTACATGCTAATAAGTGCATATTTAGATAAATATTCAGAAGATGTGCACTTATGGGAGTAGGAGGTATAGAAAACTTTAAAAAATAACTCACATATACTGATCACCTCTGTGGTCTAGCGATCCGGCGTCGGACTTGACTTCTCGAGGTCGCGGGTTTAAATCTCCGGATCGGACAACAAAAAAATTATGTAATGTATATTTTTAACTTTATAATAAAAAAAAAACGCTGCCCGGATTGGATATGTGCGGTTGGCGATGGGCTTGCTACCTATTATATTGTGGGACTTAGTGTCTTCAGCTAGTCGTGGGTGTTCTGGTTGTGCCTCTGCCTACCTCTTCGGTATTGTGGGCGTAAACATACTTTTACTTAACTATATTCACTAGCCATATGGCGATCTAACTAAAACATTTCCATCATGGAAGCCACATTGTACACGTACATTATACACTGTCAATATTACATCCGCTTGCGTAAAATCACATGCGTGTAATTGTTCTTTTAGCTTTTAGATTCTCACTCCAACGCTAAACTATAAACCACATAATATGAGGTCATATTATGACCTTTATTATTACCCACCTTCCAAATTACAAAGTTAAGTTAAAACATGACGCTTGAGTGACTACATATTTTGCATCTTTGGCTACCCTACTTACTATAAAAAGAGCCGCAAAGTTTTCCCTTCAACTAGTAATTATATATGCATAAGTATTTTCAATGCACATTCCTCATACTGTAATCTAAATCAATAAACACAGATTCAGAAAGTCATTTTTAAAAGTCGACATTATCTGAATGTTAGGGAACTCCGTTATTCATTTAGAAAGTCGTAAAACTGGGCTCGCCGGATGTTAATGATTAATTGTGTATGAAACAATTTTTGGCCATTGATTGGGTTTACACAAACAAACCTATAAGTCTTACTCATACGCACAATTCATACATACATAAGTACACATACATACATACATACATGCATACATGCATACATACATACATACATACATACATACATACATACATACATACATATATATCATTAAATGTTAAATGTTCAAATATTAGACAAGTTAGAACTTACACCAGTGAACAAGGGCTTGTATTATATATAGCAAGCCCCTTTTTTTAAAAAAAAAATAACACACATACATACATATCTTCACGCCAAGTCCCTTACGTGGTAGGCAGAGAGTATTGAATGCCAGATCTCACGATCCTGACAAACCTGTCTGGCTTCCATCACGTTCATTACCCTTTACATACAAACACGCCGGTTTTGGAGACTCTTGACACCACCCTCGGATAATATCCGAGTGATCTGATCGTGGAATGTCCACCTTGGTCTCCCCGGGTACCTACATTCAACGCCAGCAACGCTGTCTCCCGGGAGACCTGGTGCTGCGTTCTGGTTACTGGGTGGACTTGATGGAGGAATAGTTGCGGCTCGTCGCTCGGCGTTAGGCGATCTTCGTCGCTGAGACCGGAGGCGACGGTGTAGTGTAGTGTCCTGTGAGTTAGTATTATTAGGGAGGCTCGCGTTTGCCTAGGTTTTTGAATCCGGTGGATACGATAGGACCTGATTCGGAGGAGGTGTGTATTTCTTACCATCAAGAGAACTTTGCTTGTTTTACACGCCATGTTTTTGCAATTGCAATTGCACATCATTGGCTTAGTTGATTGTGACCTTAAACTTTCTTTTTCGCGTTCGGATATTCCACTCGATAAATGCTCCCAATGTTATTACTTGCAAAACAAAAAAAATATTGCGTCATATTATAGTTATATTCGCCACTGCACTTCTTTTGAAATGTCATTTGGAATTTCATCATCCCTTATATCTTTATTTCCATTGATTAAGGATAGCAATACTTTTTCAGTTTCTATACTTCTAATCGTCGGTGCTTGGTGGAATTCCATTCTTGATACAATTTATATACAAACACTTGTACTTTCCACTATATATTTTTATTTTTTATTTTTATGGTTTAGCCAACCGGTTCGCTATACAACCATCATTAGGGCTATTTAAAGCCCGGTGAAGTTGTAAAAACCGCAAGGTTGGCAACACAGTAGTCATGCCAAAAAAAATATCAGTCTCCGAAAAAACGTGGAGGAGGTATGTTTGACTCCTATAGATTTTTTGTATCTTGGTAATCACACAAACAGACAATCAAACAAAAAATATAATCCTCGTTTTAGTTTCTGTATCCTGTATCAACACAGCAATCATTGTTTTTAAAAACATTTCATGTACAAATTTAGTATCATTATTGTTTTATTATACTAATACCAGCTCCTCCGACGAACTTCGTTCCACATTTCTAATCAATTTTTTTCAATTTTTTTTATAATAAATAAATAAATTTTACTGGACAAGTCACACAAATTGAATCTAACCCCAAAGTAAGCAAATTATATGCTTGTGTTATGGGTGTTAGTCAACGATACCAATACATAGAAATGCTTAAATAGATACCAGAATAAATTTAATAAACACCCAAACCCGGAAATGCAGACACCTAAATGTTCATCAGACAAATGCCTGCCCCCGACGGGAATCGAACCCGAGCCATGCGCTTGATCGGTGTAGTTAGTCGTGTACGCTAGCCACTCGACCAACGAGGCGGTCATTTTGTTTACAAAGCATCGTAAACAAAATCCAGGATCATCACAATGTTGAAAATAACACATCTTTGGTTGCTCGACGCCGGAATCGAACCTGGGACTCAACTTATTTCTACCACCCAGTCTGTGAAACTTGACTTCAAAAAA
>NJDD01037561.1:210546-231031 GCA_002245505.1 Calephelis nemesis
TACACTATTGCCTACTGTACGAGTACATAATATAACATACTCGTTTGTATAGAAAGTTGCTCCCAAATCAATCTAGTTATAAACATTACTCAATAACCATTTTGCCATGTGCGTAATTATCCTATTTGAAATTAGGCAATTAGGTGTATTTTTATGTTTTTACACCTTATACGTAGTGTCAATTAGGTAGATTAAGTAATTTAAAGAGTTTTTATGTGACAACTTAAATAAGCTATAAAATATAATGTCTTCTACAAAAGTAATAGATGTTTTAAGTAGAAGTACGTTTTGGCGCTATTGAGAGAAAAGATAGTCGATTTTTTTTTATAATTGTTGATTTTCGTGTTTATATTGAGTGAAATTAGTAAATTTTTGTACATTTTTTTCAGTGAAAGTGCGCAAATAAAATAATGAGGAAGAAATTAGCGTATCGTGTATTTCCTCGTTGCCGCCAAATCTTACATAAGCTTGAGTAATGAGGCCATCGCTTTACCCAAGACCCTGACAAAACTTATTGACGACTTATGACTAATTTTTAATCCTGATTTTGGTAAATTTGATGCAAATTTATGCAAATTTGACTACTGGCAAAATGCTAACGCAAGTGCTAAAACATAGAGAAAGAAAGAAAAAAGAAAGTAGAAGGACTAGTTACAGTTTTGTTCTTCTTTATTCTTTGGAAAGGGCGTAAGTATCTGCCATTTGCGAAGTTTACGAATTTGCATTTACGAAATTGCAACTGTTTGTTTGTCCTTCTTTTACTTTGCAACAGAGCTATAATTATAGTAATAAGAAATATCCCCGGACGTTTTACGCGAATTGAATATAACCCCAAAGTAAGCAAATTTATGTTTTATGAGTGTTAGGTAACGATACTACATAGAAATACTTAGGTTTAAAATTTAAATTTACCAGAATAAACTAAATAAATACCCACACTCAGAAATGCATAAAAGAAGTGATAATATGAGTAATAAATACATTGTGGTATATATGGTATATGTGTGGAGATAGGAGTCGGGTGAGTGACTACTTCTTATCCCAATATCTAAACGGCTCCCGCGGGAGAGCTAAATCATTTTATATCATTTTATATTAGGTACCACGTATAACTAGTTTTATAAAATATTTCCAATTAAGATTAATCAAAATAAAAAAGAAGTTTGGAAGATATGAGATTATGAAAGATCAAGCATACGTATATTAGATTTCGGATAAAATTGCGTTGAGTTAGTTATAGAATCAGCTGTAACCTGCAGTAATAACCTGAACATCTGACCACAATGGGAGTTCAGTAGGGTTGCCAAAACACTTTTTATTTTCAGTTTTTTTTTTGTGAAAGACAGCGAACAAGCGCACGCCTCTTATAATAATAAGAAACACAAAGATGTTCTAGGTACGTCAGTGTCCTATGACCAGGTTACTAAGCTAATACATAACACTAATGACAATGCGTATGGCAGCGTAAATCGATAAGATGGTGGATCCGGACGAGTAGAGACACAGTACTCTACCAAGATGGTCTTGTTACTAATAACCCATTCAACCTTGGCTCGCCCCTTACAAGCTACAAGGTTGGAAGGTAGATATGATCTATTCTTAACAGGAGATCAACACGAGGAAAAATATAAGATAATATGTAACCGCGTCTTTGACCGAGGGGTTAGCTTAAACGCCTAACTCTACCGACCGTTTGTATGATAAACACAGTTAACAGTATTTCCGGGTCTAAGTGTTTGTTAAGATTTTACTAGTCTTAATGTATGTATTTTTTGTGTTCGTGTGTTTGTCACTGAACTCCTCCTAGACTACTGGAACGATTTTATTGATTTTTTTGTGTGTGTTCAAGGAAATCTGAGAATGGTTTAGATTCACAATTTGGTCCCTTGTAAAATGTTTTTTTAAGTATTTTTTTATTTGTAAGTAGTTGTTAATTTTGGAATATTTCACATTGGATCCGACAGACTGCGCTACTATCGGAGCATCAAATATTATGTAGTAGCTGTTAATATCAAGCGATACGAAGTTTGCTGGGTCGGCTAGTATCTATTTAAATATTTTCATGTGTCACTATCGTTGTAAAATAACCAGAACACAAGCATATCTATTTGTTTTATATGAGTTTTAGTCAACCGCCGCCATTTTGTGTTCTTTTTTTTTAATGGCTTCGCACTATCCACATTTGTAGGAATTATCGTGCGCCGCCATTTTGATAAAAAAAAACACAAAATGGCAGCCAGGCACTAAGCCAGGCTTCATACAAAAAGTTCAATCCCCTTTGTGTAATTAGTCCAAAGAGATTTTTTCTGTTTTTTTTTTTCAAAAACATACTGAAAGTCAAAATGACATATGGATGTCGTGATGCTAAAGACAAAGAAAGAATATCCTCTATTTTTACCCGGTTGCGAGAAATAGAGACTTATATGATACAAAGCTCTTCATTTTTTCTGGGATTGGTAGGATACTAAATTGATAAATCTTAAAAATATATAAACCAGTAATATTAAAGCATAATTCAACTGAGCCTGAGCTATTAAGCCTCTTACATAACTTTATTTAATTTATTACATCGTTTAAAAATACTTAGTCAAAAACATTTTGTGATTACTTCAAAGTAACATTGCCTCGAATATTACATATTATGCAGTATCACAATCGAATCTACCAGTTATTTGTATTAATTAGAAAAATATTTACTTCCGTCAATTTTACATTTTAGTTATCTAAAAGTGGCAACCCTAAAAGACACGGAATCAATCACATACTTCCACGAACGTAACGGGTAATACACCGGCAACCTTAAAATTTCATATGGTGTTTTTGATACCTATTTATGACGTTTTATAACCAACAAAAGTGATTTCATAGAAAACTCGTCAAAATAATGTCATGATTATTTTTTTAGTTTGTTTCATTTTACGCCTTCACTTAAAATTTCCCCGAAATATTTTTTAACTATGTATATACAATTAATACCCTTCATCGCTGGCACTTGGTTGAATTTCATTGTGTACGCAGCTTTAAACAACACTTGTACTTTTCCACAGTATATTTTATTGAACTCTTTCTGTTACACTTAAACTAATAGGTTTCGCTTTTTTACAGCTTCCTCGAGGTTTTAAAATATTTTTCAATTAATTTAATTTTACTTAAGGTTCGAATTTTAGGTGGGGTTACAAAAAATGATTTTATTACAATTTCGTAATAAAAAACGTAGCCTGGTATTGAAAATACACGGTTGGCGATAGGTTTGCCACCTATCACATAATAGAACTTAGTATCTTTGGCTAATCATGGATTGTCTGGTTGCACCTATAAATACCTTTACCCATATCCCCGGGTATAAAGATGTTTTATATATCATAAAGAAAACCCTAATGATGAAGTAACTTAAAAAGTCAGTTGTATTTAATTTTTTTGTTTTTTTACAACAAATACATTGACTTTCACTATATGGTAAGAAATACTTCTTTTTTAGGGTTCCGTAGCCAAATTCTAGATTCTTCATGTCCGTCTTTCTATATGCCCGTATGTCACATCCACTTTTTTTCATTATTATCAGTAGCAATGACCTATTGCAAAATTTTTAAAATAAACAAGCGTGAAAATTGTTAAAGTGTAATTAATCCATTTTACAACTGGCAAAAAGCGGTGCAAAAAGCATTCTTCATATTACGAAGTTCTATTTGTCATGTGATTTAATGCAAGATGGTAAATGAGAATTTCAAATTAAGAGTTTGTTATTGACTGTATTATTCATATAATTGACACACAAATTGTAGAGGCAGTAGCTACTAAAGAGGTCGTCACCCTGATGCTGAACTCTCACCCAAGCCTTCGATTAGTTGGCAGCATAAAAGTATCTTAACAAAGGCCTCTGTCATCTTTCGTTTGTCAGTCAGTACAGTGATGTGTATTCGGTACATTAGTTACATTATCGATATCGAGTTTGTTCATTACTCTTTTGAAATTAAAGTATGTAGTAATCAAAATAGACTGTAACTTAAAAGGCTTTTACCAGTCAAGTTCATTTTTTTGATTCTGTATTTAGGATAAAGAACTATTACAGAATCTGGGATCAGTTTCTTTTTCTTTTAAGAGGATGAAATTACTTTAAAACTATGTTATAAAGAAATCTGTATCAATGTATTAACAAGGTTTATTTAAGCAGACACAGGTGGTCAATTACGGTTTAACATTATAATGAGTTATTAAATCAAATTATTCGTATAAAACAAAAAATAAATGAATGTAACAATATACTTAATATATATTAATAGCTAAAGTAAGTATGTGTGTTTAGATGGAATAAGATTCAATGTAAATTTTCTCGTTATGTCTTCTGGGTCCCCTGTGTAGAATAGACCATCTTCATTAATGCCAGGCAGCTTGTAAGAGATGAGCAAAGGTCAAATAGGTAATAACCAACCACACCACTGGTGGTAAAGTGCCGTGCTGCAACTTGTCGAGTTGGAAATCCACCAACTTATCTATTCCTATCACCATAATAACAATGTCATGTTTCGAACCAGAGGGTAGGGTAGCCTTAGTAGACTTGCACAATTTTCCTAACACAATGGCTACTAGACAGCGACTCACAACATCTATGGTATCGGGCAATAATAGGGCATGGTTTTCTCTTACCATCAGGAAAGCCGTGTGCTGGTTCGCTGCCCTACCTCAAAAAAAATATACATACATGTAGAAACTATCTAGTATCTCTAGCTTATAAACTTATCGCGAACATCTTATAAAATTTATATCGATATCGATATTTCTCTTTTTCCAACACGCCTAGTAAATGAGAATCAAGCGTTTGAATTTTTAATGAGTATTAAGATTGTTTTTATTGAATTCAAAATAACCATTCAAAAAACTTTCTATAATATTTATAATTAAAGATTTTTTAAAAAATACCATTGGGCAAATCATGTATTTATTGAACTGTTACATTCAACAAATATTGAAGTGTTACGACATTCAAAATGTGGAATTATTAGAAATACTTAACATTAAAAAAATGTTATACTGCCTTTATTTAAGTAAGTATCTTCACGACCATATTACGAAGCGATAGGCAGAGGTACAACACAAATACAAATGTGATATATTAGATGTATGGCAAATCTATCGCCTTACAGGCTTTTATACAACCTCGAGCAATATTTTTTTTATTAGATAGTTATTATTAACACAGTGTTTCAAGTTATCTAGAAATGGAACTCGAGACCTACCTAATGTCATCACGAGACCACTAGACTACAGTAGCAATTCGCTTAAATAACAAAATTCTTTATAATCTTAAATCACTGCCTTTAAAAATCTTATTATATTACAACAAAAAATAATTTATGCAAACATATTTTTTGCAGAAAAGAATAATTGATAAAATTAATTTTAGTAATGAATGAATGAGTAGTGGCCGCGTTCCGATCCGGTGGTAGTTTTTAGTATTATATAGACGCGTCACAAGAATCTTTGTATAGATCCATGTGAATAAATATATTTTGAGTTTGAGTTTGAGTTTGAATGTAAATGTCATAATAAATATATTTTTGTTGTCAAGAATTTAGTTTTACCATGTCTTGCATAAGTTTTTAATAGATAGGGTACAACTTAAACAAAGGTTAATATTTTTAACCAAATTAAGTAACAACAAAATAATAAACACCTGTCCAATTTTATTAAATAGTAGTCGATCCGGCGAACTTTTTACCGCTTAAAATTGAAAGCTCATAACAGTTTGTATGGAAAAATGAATTGTTTTACCTATCCTTTTCTAACATTTTTCTACCACCCCAGCCAAAATTCATCACGTTTGATTAAGTAGAATTGGCTATAATCGCAGCCGGTAAACAGACTGCCATACTGACAAAAGTTCAAAAAAGCTCAAACTGTATGTTGTCCACTTTTATTGTAATAAACCTATTTTTTTAAATTATATTTTGACATTGTGTATTTATATATATTTACACATTTTAATGTCATAATAGACTAAGTTTACATAGTAATGTTGGCATCATTAAGTATGTAATAACATAAAATTATTCTGAAATGAAGGAAACAAATTTCAAAAAAATCTTGCAACTGGATTTAATTATAAAGATAAACACATATCTGGAAATAAATAAAAGGCTTTATTATTATTGTAAGACCTCTCAAAGCTCTATTAGGACTAATTATTATTTAATAAATTTCATATTTCCGGACGAGAAGCTGGCAACATTGGCACCCCGCCATCTTGCCTCGGGCTATCCGACCAATTGGCGTGCGTGTTCAAAAGAAACGGCAATAATGCATTTTATTTTTCTATTCATTTATAAGTCTCATTGTATTTATTAATTGGCTGCAGATTTCATTGAAAGTCGAGTACATACGTAATATTTTCAACGAGTTCTGAAAATTACTATAAATGTATACTTCCCCGTGTTGGTCTGGGCTCTTTTGTAGAATAGACATCTGCCTTTCTGCCAGGCAGCTCATAAAATATGAGCATAGACTTACCGTTACTACTACCGTGACATCTGAGATGGTAGAGTTTCGTCGTGACTAGCCCGGATTGGTACCACCGCCTTACCTATTCCTGCCGCCCGCTCCATAACGTCAGCGCTTGCCATTTACTAGCTCCGGAGAATGAGGTAGCCGGTAAACTTACTTTTACTCGAGGCTTAACATCCTGACCTCAGGATGGCAACGCACCATTACCACATTTGGTGTCTCTAGGTGACGTTTCTTGCCATCAGGAAGTTCGTCTGTTTGCCTTCCAATATTATAAAAAATTACAGTATTATTTTTATGATAATACAGAAAAGCCAACAAGGAGACCTGTGTTAGTCCGGGACCTAAGAGTAGGAGAGGCCAACTACCTCCCTTCCGGTTTGCTATTAACAGACGAGAATAAGTTAAATGGGCCATTGGTGGAAAAGTCATATCCAGCAACTTGTCATAGTTGAGATCAATAGACTCAACCTTGACGACAGACTTTGCACAACACACCCATAACATCTTTTGCATCTATAAGCCACGATTGGCTTTTATCATTTGGAGTCCTGTATTCTTGTCCGCTATGGTAAACTTTTATTTTATTTTTATCGATTACAAGACGAATTTCCTGATAGTAAAGAACAATATCAAAGACGGTGATGGTGCGTTGCTCTTAAGTTAAAAATGTTAAACCTCTTACGTAGGTAAGTTTAACAGCTACCACATCGGAACATTTCAATACCGAGTTAATGGTGGTTATGCTGACAAGTATGAAGGTATATTATATCCACGCGAACCAGGGCAGGACTTTACCATAAATTAGTCTGACTATTCTCACCAGTTACTTTAGCATGTGTGTATTATATGAAATAAAACAATATATTTATGAGATTAGCGTAAGTTTTGTTTAATGACGACCTACTAGTTTTTAAATCACATAAATTGTCTCCTTCAACCTAAGGTTGTCTGATTCTGAGACGATAAGACCGCCTTTGTGCACCTAAGTTAAATATTATAAGTGAAAGAGCGTGTATTATACTGTAAATTTTGGTGCATAATATAGTGTATTCATTCATTCATTCATTCGTTCATTCATTCGTTCATTCATTCGTTCATTCATTCAATCATTCATTCATTAATTAACAATTTAAATCACCACATTTTTGGACTAAGCAAAAAGCGCTTTAGACTAAAGTAGAATGTAACGTCATATCACTAAAAACGATTTTTAAAAAAATTGTCAAGAGTACATATTTTTTTTTATTTTATATTTTTAACATAATATTGGTTTCAGTATGGAACCCCAATAAGTATTGATTTCTGTTAATAAATATAGAGTACATAGCCCCAGGCGATGCGTAATGAAAATCCAGAGAAGGGTGTCTAAATAACGGATATTGTACAAATGTGAACGAATTAGAAAACGCGTTCGTTCAGAATAAGGGATGCCCTGGATGACCCCTATGGTGTTCATGTCAAATAAACTGTGTTGCCATGGATTAAGAATAAGTCTATCAAAATATTTATTAAGTACCCTACTTTCCTTCATTTTAAGTAACTGGATGCTGATAAGCAATAACGCGTCAACCCACAAAAAGTTAAACTTGTGACTATTAATCTATTCTGATAGTGTAAAATGTTCTAAACGTCAAAAAAGGAGTTTTAAGTAATCCATGGTTTTATGTTACATAAATGTAAAAAATTGAGAAAGTGCTTTTTTATTATTAAATACATTTTGAAAAAATAGATGTAGGGTACCTAGTAGCCACTAATTTTACTTTTGTGGATTGACACGCTGTTGTTTATCACCATCTATTACTAGCTGTTGCCCGCGGCTTCGTACAAAAGTGACTTATCATGGTTAGTAAGTGGAATGAAAGATTATCCCTTAGTTAAAGGTATCCTAAATGTTAACCGGGCTGTAAGTTATTACTACACGAAAGTTGCCAAAATTCCGATAAGTAGTATTCACAGGGAAGTGAACAAACATACAGACAAATAGTAAAAAAAAACATATCATAGTTTTGAGTTTTGTATCCTTATACAAGACGTAGCAATCACTTTATTTTTTTAAGTACAGATTTAGTTTTTTAATAGTTTTATTGTAAGTTTAAACTCGTATAAATCCGTAAATTTATTAAACATTTCCATTTATTAGTAAAATATTTTAGACATTGATTAAGCAATTTTTCTTAAATAAGACAAAACAAAAAAGATAAAAACTTTTTCTTTTATGATATTGGAAGGCAAACGGACGGATTTAATGATGGAAAGAAATTCACGCCACCTAGAGACACCAAAGGTGGTAATGGTGCGTTGCCAACCTGAGGCCGGGATGTTAGGCCTTGAGTAAATGTTAGTTTACCGGCTACCTTACCCTCCAAACCGGAACTCGTCATGACGTTATGGCGGCAGAAATAGGTGGGGCGGTGTTACCAATCCGGGTAAGTTACTGCGAAAGTCTACCACCTAGTCAGATGTCACGGCGCTAGTGACGGTAAGCCTGTGCTCGCCTTTTATGAGCTGCCTGACAGGAAGACAGGTGGCCTATTCTACAAAGGAGCCCGGACCTACACGGGGGAATACAAACGGTGTAAGAGCACACTAATAGCCTATCCCAAACTTTTTAGAACCTGTAGAGGCCACAGTTGATTTTTACCATCAGAATACAGCCTTGTTTACTGTGTTATTATATAAAAAAGCTTCACTGAAACACTGTCTTACCCGGCATTTTCCTTTTATCCGGTAATTATCTTAAAGCACTACCTAGATATATGATTTCATTCATTTATTTCACCACTACATCATCTATTACATGAATTCTGGCTACATCTATTTAAATACCATTACTTTGGTTTTTCTCCATTGGTCTATATTGGTCTCTTTAGAAACATCTTTCATAACTGTGACCAGTGTTTTCACGGTACGGATGACTAAAGGCCAAAAGTATAGCATCGTCTGCATACAGCAATAATAAATATTATAGACTAGCTGGCCCGGTGAACTTAGTTCGAACGGTTCTGTTTGTTAGGAAAATTAAAATGTTGTTATTCCTTGTTACCTCAAGTTACTTCTTGTTCTCTAAACTTTTAAACTTTCACTGGACTTCCACAAATAATTAAAAATCAAAATTAGCCAAATCAGTCCAGCTATTCTCGAGTTATAGCGAGACTAACGAACAGCAATTAATTTTAGCACTACATAGTATAAAACAAAGTCGCTTTCCATGTCCGTTTGTATACTTAAATATTTAAAACTACGCAATGGATTTTGATGTGTTTTTTTTAATAGATAAAGTGATTGAAGAGGAAGGTTTATATGTATATTTTATACCCGTGCGAAGCCGGTGCGGGCCGTTAGTATAGGTATTAGATACAAAATTTTGTAATTCAATTATGCCTAATTACCTTAACCGAAACTGATAAATTTTGATACTAATGATATATAATAAATGATAAATAAATATCCCTGGACAAATCACACATATTGAATCTAACCCCAAAGAAAGCAAATTATACGCTTGTGTTATGGGTGTTAGTCAACGATACTAATGTACAGAGAAATACTTAAATAGACACCAGAATAAATTTAATATAGGTACGCAAGAAACATAACTTAGGTACCGCTATTCCGGTTTAGATCCTAAGGGATAGCTAAATAGTATTTTACAAGCTAGCAAAGTCGCAGCGCATGTCATATATTAGATAAGTGTGTTTAATGCGAGTTCAGTGAAGTGCGAAACATCTTCAATTGTATTAGCCATACATAGAGTCGAACAGCCAATGACCAATCGGAAAACGTATACCGTACCTAATAATTAGCGATCGCCTCAGGGTGGGGAAAACACTACTACGTGCTGTAAATCGAAACAACTCGAATATCGAAACGCGCTGAATCGATTCTATGTTATTACTTAATGTCAGTTGTAGACTTTGATATATAGAAAACTTTTTGATATATAAGTTGAGTAAAAATAAATTGACTAAGTATTGTTTTATTAGTAATGGTGTATTAGTTATAAATTGTACCTTAATTTTAATGTAACAATCATAATAATTATAAATAAATGAGCTTATTTAAAAAAATAGACAGTTTATTATTCTTGTAGTTTATTTTAAACGTTCAATGTAGGTAAAAATACATACTAGGTATATACCACATATACGTGTCTTTATAAGAAGACTCAATTCTAAGCTTCAGAAAAGTACGAAGGAAGTTTGAGAATTTCGAAACCATTATTTTTTCACAAATTATACAATATATTTATCAGTTATATTACAAGTCAATTTGCACGTAAAATTAGCCTTTTACTGAAGCATATTTTCAATATTCTGAAATGTTTAGATAAAAAATATTGAAAATTTCTGAACTGTATAGTGTTTAAACGTAAAAGAAAAAATCCAACTTCTAGAGTAAAACACAGAAACTAATGTTCATACAATGAGATTTAAAACAATAAATAAATATATTTAGAAAGTAGTGAGAAATACACACTATTTCACTTTAAAACCCGTAATAGTTCTTTCGAATAATGAAAGGGGTCATCGAGTATCAGTCGTAAGGCCATAAACACATACCCCGAGGGAGGACCGCCCTCCGGCAGTTGACTTCTAGCACGCGACGCGCGCGATCATAAATTTTACACGTTTGAGTTCGCGCATTTGCACTAATCATTACTTGTAAAGTTTTGACGTTTGACTTAGTTCATCTGTGAACTTGTTATAATCTGTGATTCCTCAAATATAATAACAAAATTTATTGCAAAAAAACGGACGTTTTAAAAACATACCTAGTTGTATGTATGTATTTCAGTCTTGTATTAAAAGAAAAAAATTTGCCGCGAAAACAACAATACTCAACTTTTGAATAAAAAGGCAGCGTCATATTGTTTCTTAGCCTGTTCAATTAGGATGAATTAAAAAACTGTATAGATATGTAATTTTAACCGTTTAAAAAAATCTAAATACTCTTATGTAGATAAAGCAGTAATAAAAACAAAAATAACCTACTTTAAGAAAATAATTGTGCTAAATTTTGTTTTCAAGTATTTCTAACAGATTTATTTTAAATAAACAAATTATTTATTATATCAATTAAGATTAATTACTGTAATTTATTGGTATTTAAGTTATCAGGTAATCCTTTAAAATATTTGCATTTTAAACTTATTTATTAGATCTAATAAATCCATTTTAGGAGACAGCATATAATTAGATATTAAATTTATTATTATCAATAGATTTAACTAATTAATTGCTCTGATTTTCGTTAAGTATTTATAAAACCCAACTTAAGTCCGCAACTTAGCCTTACATCAAAGATATGTCTAGTCTTGCTTGACCGATTGTAATGTAACACAATTTAAATTTTGGGCTTAATCAATGAAAAAAATGAAAACGCGATCAAAGGTTAGATAATTTTCAATCCTGCAAAATGTGTCTTGATAAAACTATTTAATTTTTAGGCAATATTTGACCAATAACTTCTCAAACTATTAGGTATATAGATGTAATTTAACATATAAAACTCTCATGTCACGGTGTGCGTGATTGAAATCCTCCGCAACGGCTTGGTCGACTTCCATGAAACTTTGTGAGTATATTGAGTAGGTCTGAGAATTGGCCAACATCTATTTTTCACACCGCTAAGTGATAAGGGTGACCCAACCCAATTTTTTTTACTAAAATCATATTAAAAATATAGCAAAACAACGTCTGCAGGGTCAGCTAGTAATTTCATAAAATTTGAAACAAAAAAAATATCACAGAACTTTTCGTTAAAAAGAACAAACTAAGTGACTAAAAGACTAAACGAGGGAAGATGTGCGTACACGCTTGAACGGTGGATGTGTTGAAATTATTGTGTTCTGAACAACTAAAATAAAGGACATTTTTGCTAAGTGCCATCAAAACCGTGGCGGTGGCGTACGTGGATTTGTCCAGCGTGATAGAGGTGCAGGTATGTGGTAAAATAAAAACTTTACTTATATTTAATTACCCAACGTCGGCGGCTTTTTCCATAGGCAATTAAACACGATTTTACTACTCAGAAGATAAAATTTAATGAATTTTCACATTTTTTATGAGATTGGAAGGCAAACAAGTAGACGGATTTCCTGATGGTAAGAAATTCATGCGGCCTAGAGACACCAAAGGTGGTAATGGTGCGTTGCCAACCTAAGGCCGGGATCTTAGGAATCGAGCAAAAGTATGTTTACCGGCTACCTTACCCTCCAAACCGGAACACGTCATGGCGTTATGGCGGCAGGAATAGGTAAGGCGAGGTACCAATCCGGGTGAGTCGCTGCGAAACTCTACCACCTAGTCAGATGTCACAGTGTTAGTGACATTAAGCCTATGCTCGCGTTTTACGAGCTGCCTGACAGGAAGGCAGATGGTCTATTATTATTCTGCAAAGGAGCCCGGAGTTGTTTTTAATGAACTAAACTTTCTCTTCTGGTTTGATCCCCTGGGCCGGGCAACTAACGAAAATATGTTTTTCAATTTTCTAATAAAAATAACATTGCCCATAATTGGATATGTGCCTTGGCGATAGACTTGCCACCTACCAAATTGTGGGACTTAGTTTACTCGGCTAGTCGTGGGTTGTATCTCTTCCTAGCTCTTTGGGGATACGGACGTGAAGATTCGTTTAAATATGTTTTTTAACTGACATATGACTTATAAAAAGACACACAAATGCGGCATTTATCACTAAGCGGTTTTTAAACAAGAAGGTATTTAATAAGAATCATAAAATATTTGACAAAATTGAATAGGACTAGATAAATACAAGGTTTGCTATACCACCTATCACAATGAGGACTAAGTATCTTCAGTCTGCGTTCCCCTGGATATTGGCGTGAAGATATTATTTATATTAATTAAAATACTAGGAAATCTTATAACAACAAAAACTACTTCATTTACTTTAGTTTTTGAAGCTGCGAAATTACTATATTTAACATCAACCATACATACGAGTACCTACTGTTAAAAAAATAAAAGACCAAAATATTTTATCACTTTTAGAAACATATTTTGCAAAAAGAATACACGTCCTAATTACATTACAAGTGATACCCAAGCCACCAACACAAACTTTTTGCAGCTAAATAAATTATTTTACGAATGTATCCCCGAATAGGTAGGCATAGGCACAACCAGGAATACCCCTGATTACACGGATTCGGGAATCGAACTCGAGACTTCATATAATCAACGCCAATCAAATCAAAAAAATACTATCAGATCAAAGATATAGGGGACCACTAAACCGAACAGGCCTGTACTCAAAAGAGTAAAAAAAATTATGTACATTCTTGGAAATAAAAATATGAAAAATAAAGTGTGTAAGACAGCAATTAAACAATAATAATCTTATCATAACCAGTAATAAAACATGTGATAATTGAAGTTTATGCTTTTTATGGAGATTTTCTACATAACGAAGCAGATTTTTGATATTGTAGGTAGCGTTTGCGGTTTAGTTGATAAAAAGATATTTTACAGTTTTAACGGTAGAAATTTCAATGTATAGACAGTTATTTTACATGTTTGAAATACACTAGCTATCCCGGCAAACTTTCTTTGTTATTAATTGTTATAAACGACAGTGACACATTTCTATAAACGTAGTATAAAATTATTTAAATTTAGTAAAGGTCGATAGGTAAAATTAAAACAATTTCCTGGGTAATTTTTTTCACTTTGATTTAGCTTCTAGCATGGGGTTAAGCCACCTTGTATTTGCTAACTTTAACACAAGAGGTAGCAGCCCGCGTCTGTTAAATTATTTAACCCTGACTTAGCCTTTAATATAACACGACTTAACCCTATTTCAAAACCTAACTCAGAATTTAATCTAACCCAAGAACATGCGACTTAGAATACACTAACTTAAATAAAAAAAACTGTCAAATAAAAAAATGTGACACAAGATACTCACGCCGTCAATAACAAATTTATTTATAGCTCATATTTTAAAGCTTTCATTCAAGTTGTAGCAGGTATTATAAATCTATACACCCAGTGCACATACACTTGAGAACATAACCCTCACTACCTTAAAATAAAATATCAAATAAAAAAATGTCAGACTAGATACAGTGAAGCCGTCAATACTATATAATTATAATTATAGCTCATACTTTAAACCTCAGGTTGGCAACGCACCATTAGCACCTTTGGTGTCTCTAGGCGGCGTGAATTTCTTACCATCAGGAATTCCGCCTGCTTGTTTGCCTTCCATTATCATAAAAAAACACACCCACACATACACTCGAAAAACATAACCCTCAATCGCGGTCGGGTAAAAAAAATTGTCATCAATTAATTCTAATTCTAAACGTGTTCTCACCTGTCAGTGACCAATATTTTCGTAGTTATGGCGTCGCTGTTCTTGTATAATAGAAAGTCTGATTACATTACAAGTCAACGTACTATCACGCCTCCCTTGGTAATAAATCAAAATATAGCAATAAAAAATCGCTGAATTAAATATACATTATGTTAATTCAATTATACTAACATGTCATTGTTTTTTTACTTACTCATTTGCAAAGTAGGGAACAAAATAGTATGTTACGTTAGGTATAGATTTTTTGTATGCCTATATGTTCTTAAAATTTAGTTTTCGATTACAAGTTTAATGTCACTTTTCCGTTTTGAATATCAATGAAACGGTAGTTAGGTTTAATATTTTTTGTGTGTCACTTTATTCTTAAAATTTAGCTTTCAATTACAAATTTAATTTCACTTTTTCGTTTTTAATATCATCGAAACAGTAGTTAGATTTAATATGTTTTTGTATATATCAAATTAGTCTTAAAATTTAGCTTTCAATCACAATTTTAATGTCACTTTTTTGTTATGGGTATCATTGAAACAGTAGTTTGGTTTATTATTTTTTGTGTGTTAATTTATTCTTAAAATTTAGTATTCAATTACAACTTCAATGTCACTTTTTCTTTTTTGAAAATCATTGAAACAGTAGTTAGGTTTAATTTTTTTTTGTATATATCAATTTATTCTTAAAATTTAGCTTTCACTACCTAAATGGTACTTTAATATTATTAAACTACATACATAAATTATTAGTACCAATACTTGGAGTCGGTTTTTGCAGTCTTGGTGTGCTTCTATCACATTCAAGATAATATATAATAAAATATATAATAATAAAAGTAGTAAAAGATCAACTCAGTTAAAGAATGACGACAGTGATTCTGCTTTATTGTATTATAACTAGCTGATGTTTATCTCTCCCACGGGGAATCCTAATTCAATTTCAAATTATTTATGTATTTTTGTAGGTGTGGGGTACAAGGGTTCTAAAAAAAAACGTCATTTGAGCTTAACAAACCGTATATTTATTGGCGTGCAGAATCCTACTCTGTAAATATTCCAACGCCTTCCAAAGTGGGTTCGTAGAGAAGCGGTCACATTTCCTCAAAGTTATTCATTGCTTGTTTTGATGTCTTTTGTTGCTAATTTCTTGGTTTTTACAACCCCAACGACCTTTGTGAATGAGCAGAATGCTCAGCCCGAAATATCATTATTCAAATGGGTTGAACTATTACCTACAACGCCTTTACCAAGGGCTGTGACCTGTGAGACCGAACCTTAAAGTGCAGCGTTCTGATTACTGAGTGGGTTGTTTGAAGGGGTTGTGGCTGAACGTTAGGCTTGCATCTGACGGAAAAGAGGTGATGGAGCGTGCACCGTGCACCGTGCAAGACACTACGTAACGTAGTGTCTTGACTGTGTGTTGGGATTGGATGGGAGGCTTATGTTGGGTGCTTTTATCGGATCTGCAGGATTAGCTAAATCCTAATAACCTATCTGCAGATAAAGATAGGCATTCTAAAGTTTTGTTGCTAATATACTTTTATTAATTACTCAAAAACATTAGCGGTTTCCTGGCAACTGATCCAAATTAGCACGATCTCTTATCTTAGATAGGTCGTTATTATTAGCTGTGAAACATGACGGGGTTATTGTTAACGTGAAAAGACTAAAAGAGGTCGGATTTTTTTTAATAAATATCTATATAACGCGAGCATGGCCATAAACAATATCTAGTCTCAATAAAGTAGTAAAAGTTTTTGTTGTAATATAAATTCTCTGGTTTGTAATTATATTTGATAAGAGTTTCCATAAAGTAAAATGTATCGATATTCCGTAACTTTAAAAGTTTTAATTAAATTCTTTAGAAATTTTCGCATTTACAATATTAATGGAATATCGGTAAGATTCAGTATCTGTCATAATCCGATCTAGATGGTAAGGTAGCCAGTGTACTTGCACAATTGGCCTAACACCCCAGCCAGAGGACAGCGACGAACCTACAACATCTTTATAAATCTTTCCCGAAGTGGGCGATAACGCCCCCTTGTGGGCGCTGGAAGACGGTAAGGAAACCTAGAAAAATGTTTTTTTTACTCCAGGTGAAACAAATATGTCATTGAGGTTTTCGACGAGAAAACAAATGGGATAGGGCAATACAAAATAACTGATTTTCAAAGTGGGAATTATATGAAATAAGTTTGGAGACCTCTGAATTCTATATCGTCTGTAGGCCACTTTTACCATAAGGAGAGCCGTATGCTTGTTCATTGTTAGCTTGTTCGCTAATATAAAAAAAAATCGTGTGTGCGAACCTTTAGAATACGGTACAAATAAATAGCTTGGAATTAAGATTTAAATTCGCACGTGTAATTTTGAAGATAGGTTCTTCAACTACAAACTAGATCTCGTCAAATAGACTGTAGTTTTTATGGGAACCTCTATTTGTAGATGACATAGCGTTTTATAGAGATCGTTGATAAATGCGTCCCTAATACTCAATTAATTTCTTATTGAGAATTAAAAACCTGTTTTATTAAATTTTAAAATGATCTGAATGTTTGCAGTAACGGAACTTGTATGAGTACTATTTTATCAAGGTCATAAATACATATTTTTTGAAGCCCTTTCGAACCTCAGACGGCCCTGTGAATTTTACAGCGCCTTCATTTTGCAAGTGAGTGATTAAGAACAAAGTTACAGAACTGTCTTTTACACCATACACTTGCTTCATTAAAAAAAATAAAACCGTTTTTATAATTTTATATTTAAAAACATTTTTATGGATTATGTGACATTATGTGATATGTTTTTTTTTGTAAATAATCTAACTTGATTGACAAATATAAAAAAGATAGAGTTTTGTGACGACGATGAATGTTAAACAGTCTGTCACAATTCGATCACCAAAATTATTCAGCTCGTAAGAGGCGATAAAGGTTTGTACCTTTATCTTGCCATGACGACTAGATAGTAGATTTTTGAGATAGCTAATTCCTAGATTAGTACCACCTTCACTGGTTCAACGGACAGTCTATAAGCTTACTTACAGATGAGGTTAAACATTTCAGCCATAAATTCATGTATCTATGTATTTATAAATGTCATCCCATCTATAACCAACAGTAGTAACACTTTGCCGTTGCTATCAGGAAATCGGTCATTTTGTTTAAATAATTATTATTAATACTATAAAAAATTATATAGAGTGCTCCTAAAAAAAGAACATAATATATTATTTTTAGCCACTTTTCAAATAACATGTATACCTTGCCACCTGTTTTATTTTACACTTCACTCTTTACATATCACTACTATATATTTAACAATCAAATACTAAACGTTGCAATAAAACAGCCAGATTTATTTATCTTTAATTATAAAGCACTTGCGATGATGTAAAAATTGAAACAAGTTACATGTTACGTGGAGTGTATTGTGGAAAAGTACAAATGTTATTTCATAAGTTTAACTATTGAATCCCACCAAGGGCCGACGATGAAGAGTATAAATTTTAAAACATTTGCATAATGTTTTTAAAATCTAGATTCAACGTACAAAAGATTAATGTTTTACACAATAATAAAATAATGACATGATTATTACATCTTAGCACTCGATGCGGAATCGAATCTTGGCCCATTTCGAATGTTAATGAGACGTATCGATCAATTTATATTACATTGTAATAGAGATACAGCGGCGAGCTATTACACATTCCATCATTGATTGATTGACGACGTGTACGTGTGTAACAGTACATTTGAATATCGATATCATTATTCATTATACTAAAACGTCAGTGCTCGCTACTGTCGTGTTCTGGATTTAAAGGCAAACATACAGACGGTGTTCCTGAGAAAGATAAACACGAAGCCTGTACTTACTCTTCAAAACGGATAAGTATCTTAACGCCCGCATCCCCGAAGAGGTACTAGGCAATGATGTTAGTTCCAAAATGTGATGTGGCAAACCTATCACCAAATGGGCACTTATCTAATCCTGAGTTACTAGTTTTTATTACACATTGAAAATACATATTTTGAGTTGCCCGAACCGGGAATCTAGCTCGCAACCTTAAGTAGTCGACGCCAACACCGGACTACTAAACCCCGTTGGTCGAGGGGCTAACGTAGTACACGCCTAACTTCACAGACCAACCGCGAGGCTCGCATTCGATTCCCGACAGCGAAAGGCATTTGTGTGATCAACATTTTGATGTCTGCATTCCCAGGTTAAAGTGTTTTGTAGTGTTTATTAAATTTATTCTGGTATCTATTTGAGTATTTCCATGTTTTATTATATAACAAAATTTGCTTACTTTGGGGGATATCTATACTAATACTCTAAAGAGGAAATGTTTGATTGTTTGTTTGTTTGTTTGAAATGAATAGGCTCCGAAACTACTGGACCGATTTCAAAAACTCTTTCATCTTTAGAATGCTACATTATCCCTGAGTGACACAGGCTTTATTCCATCAAAATAGATGCAGTAAAAGCCAAGTTACGCAGGCGAAGCTGCGTGAAACTACTAGTACTTTGGGGGAAGGGATATTTAATATAATCTCAACAGCCACAAACAAACAGCCACAAATACTCAAACCAAATTGTTGGGTAATAAAAAAAAATGCAGTCACGAAAAAAGTTTTATCACTTCATGTTTGCTCAATCAACTGAATAATTTACACTATGTCAAATTGCGAAAAAAGTGTCTCAGAAACATTTAGAAATTAGAAACAAGTTGTATATGTTGTGGAATTCAGAGCACTTATGACATTTAAATTGTATTTATGCAAATACCGAAATTACAGTAACTTGAAATGATTTAATGTTTGGCTGATAGCCTATATGTCTTAATCCCACGGTTTTTAACAGTAAAAAAATAAAAGTCATAATACTTTCGTTTGCATTCGTATTTTAAATTTGGATTTTATTTAAAATTTGAATTTGTAATTTAAAGTATTTAAATCGGTTATAAAAATGTATGTTCAACAAAATCCTTTAAATAAATGCCGTCGATCAACGAAAGATAGAATAATGTTGTGAGCAAAATATCGTTTTGACACGATAGTTTTTGAAATTTTAGTTTTTGTTATGATCGTTTTAGAGAAAGATTAAATTTGTTAATTTGCTAACTTTCCGGCAATACGCTTACATATAATAGAGATAACTTTTTTTTTATTTTTTCTATATTCTCCGTTTCGTTTGTCATAGTTTGCACCCAAGATAAGAATACATTTTTCACCGCACACCCAATCCAATCGTTGAGTAAATAATAAAAATAGATTACATTCAAAGTATTAAATAACATGAGGCACTCTTTTAAAATTGACGTATTTATCAAATTTCACAAACATTTTTACATTAACGCCCTATGAGAAAAAAAAAACACTCTTACATTGATTTTCATCGCCAATTTCTTTATTATCGAGAAACTAATATCAATATAATTATGATGATTCATTTTTTGTTACAACACAAAGCTACAAGAAAACTGGGATTATTTGATTAGCTTTTAGTTTTCGCCAAGGTTTTCTCTAACAATTAGCACGTACAAGCGTGACAGCTAATTACTGATCGTGATGGAGTAAACAAAAAAAATCTAGAAGTTTTTGAAGTGAAACTTCTTTATCGGGGTTTGAAAAAAAAAGTATTGT
>NJDD01037561.1:231497-242247 GCA_002245505.1 Calephelis nemesis
CAATAAACTTTATTTAACCAATTTCCGTAAAGTTGCATATAAGTAGTAAATTATTTTTTGAAAAATAACGTCATAAAGAAGTTTCACTTCTTCACTTCTTACGAGTGTACGCTAGTACACGCACACATTTTTTTTAACCTAAGTCATTGGATATACTATCAGCCTTTCGTAGGATTGAGATCTGGCCACAACGGTGGATTAGCACGTCATGAAGCTTTAGCCCACACAAATATATGATCCTGATACTCCGCATTGTAAAACCAAGAAGATTCTTATCACAAAGACAATTATTAAACTAACTGTTCCCGCAAACTTACAATCGAATAAGAAAAAAATATCCTATGTCCTTCTCCCGGTTCTAAGCTTCCCACCAATTTTCAGCCTAATCGGTTCAGCTGTTTTTGAGTTAGAAATAGTGTAACTATCACTTCCTTCTTTTATATATACACCGTGTAATGATAGCGTACAGAAAAATGAAACCATGGATTCTGTACATGATAGACATGCATATGTAATTGGAATTTCGTTTTCGAAATTTTGAAAGTACATGACTTTTTTTAAAAAATGTATTTTTTCTATTATTTCGTTAATACTATCTAAAGCAACTCGATTTTTATTTGAAATCAAATAAATAACACATTTTTACTAAAAAACAGCAATGTAATAAAACAGGGTATTGGGTCGGCACTTACAGCTCGCAACACGCGACTTACTGCAGATACTTTGTTCGCTATTCATTGCGGGCTGAAACAGTGCTAAATATTTTACCACTTGTTTCCGACAAAAACTTTAAAAGGAATTTTGAAGTCTGTTATATATCTAAACTACCATAGAAGTTTTCGTTACGGTGTCAAATACACCCTGTACAGATATTCACTCTGACCTATGACCCGGACTATTTTGGAGGCGGTATAATATGCTGTTTATTTGATTATAATTGGGTGATCGCGTGCCGGCGCGATATAAAATTTCATTACCCATAATGTCATAAATAAAAAAAGTTCAATAAACTTTATGTTTCTAATTACGGTCTTTTGCGATAACTTACTCAGATTGGAACTATTGCTTTGCTTATTCTTTTTAGCATAACTACAGTGCTCGCTACTTTCTTATAAGAATAGTCAGTTAACTTACTCACAAAAAATACTTTAATATGATGCGTTGCCAACCTGTGGCTAGGATATTGAGGCTGACATTATATAATATTGTAGTTACTGATCTAATACCTACTGATTTTTGCTTTAGTTTACAAGTATTAATGATAGTGTAAATAAACTTAACTCAAGAGACAGTCGCAATACTATCAACGCACATATAACACTTTTGGTCACTCTTTAAACGGAGTAAATTCCTCACTACCAAAACACCTGTCGGCTTCGTCTATATCAAACGAATTGCTATTTTCCTTAGTTTCCTATGTGTGTTATTGCCAGGAGGAGGTCCTTGTGAAGAGAAAACCTAGGAAATTGCAGGGAAAATGGGAAAAACAATACTTTACTTTTTATTTAAACTGTCAATAGGTAACTATTTGATAGGTCGGCTAGTAATATGTAAAAGAATCGCTTTTTCCTTTAGTAATCGTATCACAAGTGAACGAAGGAATAACTTTATTTAATTAATAGTTAAACGTGTTAATTATTACCAGGAGACGGTACCTATGGAGAGAAAAGCCGGAAAAATTATGGGGAAAATATTAAAAATAGTTTAGTTTTTCTCATACAAACTGGTTATCAGCTGTTAATGTCAAGCGATATGAGGTCCAAATTAACTGATATTCTGTAACGAATAAAGCGAAAAAAACTGCAGAAAATCGAACTATTACATTACCACGTCTTGATTTGACTATCATTTTTTCAAAAATTGGCAATGATGCAGAAATTGTCCCACTACTACTACTTACTGCTACTAATTGCTAGGTGGTAAAGTTTCGCAGCGACTCGTCTGGATCCTGTTCCGCCATTACGTCAATGCTTGCCGTTGTCGTGTTCCTGTTCAGAGGGAAAGGTAGCCGGCAAACGTACTTTTGCACGAGGTCTAACATCCCATTCTCAGGTTGACAACGCACCATTACCACCTTTGGTGTCTCTAGGCGGCGTGAATTTCTTACAATCAGAAAATACCGTCTGCTTGTTTACCTTCCAATATCATAAAAAACTTGAATTTTATTAGGTGGGGTCCTAATGGTTTTTGTTGACGACATCATTGATAGTTATTGTGTTAATAATGATGTCGTTAGCATAGATAAAATTTTGTATTTTTGTTTAATTAAGTACGAGTTAAACACCATTTGTCGGATCATAATAAATTAATATTAGACCGTCTCAATATCATGATATACCTTTTTAAAAAAAAATCAGTTTTTTATTGGAAGAGTAATCGCGTAACATAAAAAAAGATACAGTCGAATTGATAAGTTCCTCTTTTTAGAGTCGGTTAAAAAGTAATAGGTAACTTCACGCCCATATCCCCGAAGACGTAGGCAGAGGCACAACCGGGTCACCCACGACTAGCCGAAAACACTAAGTATAATGTGATACGTGACAAGCCTATCGCCAACCGGGCACATATCCGATCCCGAGCAACTTATTTTTATGTTAGAAAATTGGAAAAACCAAATTTTTTTTTGTTGCCCGACCCGGGATTCAAACCCGGGACCTCATGCAGTCAAGTCCAACACCTGAATCGCTAGACCACAGAGGCGATACAAAAAAATAAAAAGTAATAGATATCAGAATATAAAGCTACTTATAGCATAGTTTCATTAAAACCTATCTTTCCTATCCCAATCAACCCATCTATCTATCTTTGACATACAGTTTATGTTTAAACTTAATTGGTTAATTAACAAAAGTAGAGATCCTTAATTAAGTAATGATCTAATTACCTAATATAATGACTGAACTTTCACATGTAGTCAGCCGTAACATGATGGTCATTAAGTATTAATGATTATTATCTTTATACTGATGAGCGCTCATTAGTTTTTAAAAATAAGTGATAATTTCTCAGGATACAAAAAAATGACAGTTTACACGATTTTTCTAAATTGATCTAGCATAGGTACTAGGTAGTAGAGTTTTTGTATAAATACCGTAAGTGCTCGTCGCTATCTTGTTTCCATTACGAAGGCAGAGCAGCAAGTTAACTGCCACAAAAAGTTCGAAACAAGAACTAACTTTGTTCTCGTTAGAAGAACTTTATCCGTTGGTCCGGGCTCCTTCGCAGAATAGACCATTTGCCTTCCTACCAGGCAGCTCGTAAAAGGCGAGCATATGCTTACCGTCGCTAACGCCGTGACATCATACTAGGTGGTAGAGTTTCGGGGCAACTCACCCGGATTTTTACCTCCGCCTTGCCTATTCCTGCCACCATAACGTCCAATGCTTGCCGTTGACGTATTGCGGTTTGGAGGGTAAGGTAGCCAGTAAACTTACTTTTGCTCGAGGTCTAACATGCCTTCTTCAAGCTTCCAGTTAAAAAGAAACATTGCTGGAGATAAGCTCGCCCATTGTACTGTATTATCTTTATGTTTATGTTTGTGATAACGTTTTGTGTACAATAAAGATATTGTTATTATTATTATAAACATGATCAATTGATATTCTAATGATAATATAAATGTGGTGTTGTAGGACACCAGGTAGGAACGACGTTCCTTGGGCTAATGTAGAATCGACTCAATTCATGAGTATATACTATGCATTGGCGGGGTGGAGTGGTAATAGAGAGAGAAAGGATGACAGAACGAAAAGAAAGAGGGAGAAAGAGAAAAGTATTATGCACTACTCGCTTGTGTGTGTGACTATCGCGCCTGCGCACGTCTTTTATAACGGTTTTATTCCACGGTCATTTTCTTACGGTTTTTACTATCACATTTTTTCAGTTTGGTCACGCAGCTACTGTCGCGCCTGCGCACGTTTCATTTAACGGTTTTATTCCACGGACTTTTTCTTACGGTTTTTACCACCACATTTTTTTCAGTTCGGTCGCACAACAAAATCCCTATCTCCTCAAAGCCTGCCGTAAGGAACTTCGTTTCAATAGTAAAGTATTTTCACCGTGTCGGTAGTGCTCCTCTCTCTCTGGTGTGAAAAGAATTGGGTAAACGAGGCATTACCAAGAACAACCATGACCAGAGTATTTATTACATTTTACCCGGGTAACTACACTCCTAACCTGTTATTGCCGTCATAAGGATAGTGCTCAGCACTGCACAGACGGTAATCTAGTACATTAAATTCATACCCCGTCTACAAGACAGCGGCGCACATGTTTATATCTTCACCTTCTAATTGATGAACAAATTGTTCCGATGCTATCTGAGGGTGATGTCAAGAGTCTCTAAAACCGGCGAGTTGTATGAAAGAGTAATGAATGTGAAGGAAGCCAGAAAGGTCTGCAATGATCGTGAGATTTGTCACTCGATACTCTCTGCCTTTCTCGTAAGGGACTTGGCGCGAAGATATGTTTGTATGTATTAATGAACATATATAGTATACATATAAGGGTTTCATACCTTCAACCTTGTCGTAATATTACCATATTATAGTGGAATAAAGACTTTAATAACAGTTTTAACCTTTAGTCTATGTTTATCAATTAGATGGATAGTAGTCCATGGTTCGAGGAGAGCCTTACCATCAGGAGAGCCGCGTACACTTCGCAGTCAATTACATAAAAAAACGAGTTTGTTTTATCATCAGCCGGAGGACGTCCACTGCTGGACATAGGCCTCCCACAAAGAGCGCCACAAGTCACGGTCAGCAGCCGCTTGTATCCAGCGCCTCCCCGCGACTTTGACCAGGTCATCTGTCCACCGGGTGGGAGGTTGTTTTATAGGAGCATGTATAATGAATACAGCTAATGTGACATTGTCTGTTTGTCGAAAGGAGCGCCTTGGCGGCGGCGGGCTGGGGCTGGGCGGCGGTGGCTTCCGCGGCGCGCAGCCTTCGCTCGCCGACTTCCAGCCGCCCTACTTCCCACCGCCCTTCGCCCCCTCCGCACACCCAGCTAGTCCGCACCACCAGCAACAGGTAAGGAAACCGAACGTAGAGCATCAAGCGTACATATTGCCTACATTAATTGTTGGCACTTGGAAGAACTTTATCTTTAGTCAAAATAAACTTTAAAACAGTGAATTCTGTACTTTTAAGAAATTTTAAAAAATACTCTCAGACCTCTTAAAATGGGTAGCAGAATACATTTTTAACATTTTTAGAATTGCTGTGTGTTTTAATTCCAAATCAATATTGTCTGTCTGTATGTCTCTATTCCGACCATGATTCACGCCGAATCTAACCGATCGTTACGAAATTCGGTAGGCTATATTTTGTGTCAAGATACACAATATTATCCCACTTACTGAGAAGTTCCTGTGGAAGATGGATACAAGTCTAAAAATAAACTAAAAATGAATAATATTAACGTTTAGTCCAAATTTATTTATTCTTTTTTAGTTTTTTAGTATGTACATAAATAGTCATTAGTTTTGTAGTTTAAAAATTGCAGACATAACAACAATCAGTATAACAACAAAATTAAAATCAGGAATGTAGATTTCAATAAACAATCATGCTAAGCTTTTACCTATACTTTGTAATAAATTCCAACCATATCAATATTAAGACTGCGAAAGTTTATCCGCTAACTACGATGTCGATTTACTAGTTTGAATCGGGTAAGTGTCTAAAGTCGCCAACAAAGTTGCAGGATCAGTAAGTTCCAGATGCTCCATATCTTTTTATAAGACACTAGCCGACCCGTCGAACTTTGTATCGCTTGAAATTAACCTATTAATTGACGCCTAATTACACCGACCAACCGCCAGGCTCGTGTTCGTTTCCCGACGGGGGCAGGCATTTGTGTGATGAACATTTATAATATGTCTGCAATATCCAGCTCTGGGTGTTTGTTAAATTTATTCTGGTTAGATACTTAAACAGATTTTAAATATTTCTATGTATTACAATCGTTGACTAACATCCATAACACAAGCATATAACTTCCTTACTTTGGGGTTAGATTCAATTTATGTAACTTATCCAGGGATATGTGTTATTATTAAAAGATACTAACAGTTTTTAGGGATTAAAACATTGTTTTTCCTGTTTTCCTTGCAATGTTCCCGTTTTTTCTTTTGATAAGAACCTTCTCCTAACAATGAATGAATGAATGAATACACTTAATTATGCACCAATATAGGTACTTAGCGCAACAAAATCTGTCTATCCGTTCAGCCGTGGTGGAGATGACGCGAAATGGGGATTCGTTTATAGGTATATGTACTAGCAGTTTTCACGCAGCTTCGTCTGCGTAACTGGGCTTTTACTTCACTGATTTTGATGAAACAAAGCCTATGCCACTCAGGCATAATGTAACATTATAAGAGTGAAATAATTTTTGAAATTGGTCCAGTAGTAGTAGTAGTAGTAGTATTTGATATATTTTACAGTATTATAACAGCATATATTTACAAGAGCATTATGCTGTTGCAAAAAAGTAATAGAATTTGAATGATAAAAATAAATACGGTATAATTGAAAAAACTCCTCCTTTTTTGAAGTCGGTTAATAAAATAGTTTGTAATAGTGAATAATGTTTGCGTGTAAGAAAACTGATATTGAAACCTGAAACTATTAATAGTAATTTGTAACGTATAGACTTCAACAATTCTGAACATTTTTCACCATGATGATCAGGGCCATGGGATGGAATACAGCAGTGGTGGTGGTGGAGCCGAGTACGCGCAGCACTACGCCCCCCAACAGCTGTTGCCACGTCACCACGGCCACCACGAGCCACATGCACATTTACGTCACCATCGGGACCACCATGATGCGATACACACACATCATGTAAGTTTTTAATTTTTTGCACATACAGATAGACAAGAATCAGAATCAGAATCGGAATCAGAATAATCTTTATTCACATGAACCATACAAGTGGTATTTGTGCGCGTCGATATTTTTTTAAACTACCACCGGATCGGAATCGCGGCCTCACACTGAGAAGATCCGGCGAAAGAAACTCAGCGGGCTTGTCTTTTTCCAATAATAATATTTACAATATAATCTTTAAAAAAAGATTAAAATCTCTATCCCCAAGCATGTTCGTCTTCCAAATACTCTGAGACCGTATAATAGCCTTTTTGACATAATTTTACTTTTATACATTTTTTTATTTAAAGGTAGATCTCTAATACCAATGGGCAGCTTATTGTAAAAACGTGTACCAAAAAAGGATTTACTAATTTTATGAAGACGAGTTTTGTATACGGCTAGATTATTTTTATCCCTCGTATTAACATTGTGAACATCACATTTTTTGTAAACATACATAGATTTTTTTTGAAATACATTAAATTCTCGTAAATGTATAAATGAGAACTGCAGTTTAAAATATTTATTTCTTTGAATTTTTCACGCAGGAAATCCCTTACATTAAGATTATAAAAGATAATTTAAGATCAGTAAAACTTCAAAAATCCTAACTCGTATTATCTAAAATTGTTTAATAAAAATTGCTTCGATTTAATTGGGATCTTTTCATCCGATCCAGATGGTAATGTAAGGTAATGGAAAGCGTAGATGTCACGGTGTTAGCCGCTAATTCAAGTTTAAAAAAAATGGAACCCTTCTCCTTTTTCAAAGTCTTATAATATATATTCAGCTTACAACCAGTAAGTAAAAATATTTACCGTCTAAGCCTGACAGTGGCAGGTACTAATACTGTGTGTCATTCTCTGCAGCATAGCCACCCTGATAAATACTTTTCAATTGTATCTTAAAATATGGTACCTCCAACGGGGATAGTGTTCGTATGCGGCATAAAGCTGTACCTGTATTAAATTATGTAATAATTTGCGTTTAAAGTGGCTCTGCCACAGAGCGTGCTCTCTAGCAGACCATCCGGTACTTCGTAATTGGAGGTGCCCTTGCTCGTCTTAGTGATACACTGCTGTGCAACTAGATATTACAAAGGCAAACAAGAGAAATACTTACACTTATCATTGGTTATTGTAAAGCTTTGTTAATTACTAAAGAAGTATCTTCACGCCCATACCTCTGAAGAGTAGGCTGAGGCACAACCAAGGCACCTACGACTAGCCGAAGACACTAAGCCCCATAATGTGTACCCCAAGGTATCAAGCCTATCGTTAACCGGGCGCACATATCCAATCCCGAGCAACGTTTTTTTTTATAAGAAAATTGGAAAAACCGGGGACCTCATGCAGTCAAGTCCAACAACTGAACCGCTAGAGTACCCCTAGAGTGGACACTCCTTGACCACTAGTAGTCGCATCTGTCTTAAGCATTTTTGTGGCCACTCCGCAATTTTGCCTAAATATAACATGAATAACATAAGAACAGGATTTAGAAATGAAAATTACAAAACATTTTGATCTAGTAAGTGATCGTATGTTCCCAACAAGCCCTGATACAGAATGTACGAGGGTCTTTTAATAACATAATTACTGACAGGGGCTGCCGAAGTATGTGAAGATTGTAGAAGGCACGCGGGGTTTGGGGCACATAGTTCCCCAAGACGGTCGTAATGTTGAGATTTTAAATCAATATTTTTGGTAACTACTAGATATACAAACTTGATTTAGTCCATCGTGGTCTAGCGGTTCAGTTGGACTTGACTGCAAAAGGTCCCGGTTTCGGTCGGGCAACAAAAAGAAAATTGGGTTTTTTCCAATTTTCTAATAAAAAATGTTGCTCGGGATTGGAAATAGGCGATAGGCTTTCCATCTATCATATTGGGAGACTTAGAGCCTTCGGCTAGTCGTAGTTGTCCTGGTAGTGCATCTGCCTACATCTTACGAGATATGGGCGTGAAGATGTTTTTTTTTACTTTTAGTTCAGTAATCTTTATTTAACCAATGGATGAATAAAATTTTTAGAATTATACACACACTCTTTCACTTATAATATTTAACTTAGATGCACAAAGGCAGTCTTATCTCTTCAGAGTGATCTTCGCCAGACAATCTTAGTGTGACCTTAGAGTGAAATGTAACAAACTTAAACTTGTGGGAGCTCGAAGCCTATAGAGGGGCGGTAAGGAAATCTAAAAAAATAGGTTTATTTCCTCCAGCCGAGACAAAAATATTATTATTGAGGTTTTTGACGAGAACAAACGGGGAGGGGCCCGCTACAAAATTGCTGATTTTCAAAGTGGGTATTACTTACATGGAATAAGTTTGGGAACCTCTGTTCTAGAAATTGTATTAGCAAATGTTAACATCAAAACGAGCTGATGATGAACTCAGCAACCAAATCAATATGATGAGTTTTATCTCAAATCCATTGATTTATTAAAACCATTTTCAAACCTATCCTTTAAAACTAGCTTTAAAAAAACAAACTTACTGTACGCTAAGTTTTAAAAAGCTACTTTGACCTTATATTATATCATGCGTAAAAAAATAAGCATAATTAAATACTCAAAAACTCAACTCAAAACCCTAAATTTAGTGGCAAAAGTGAAAACTTCAATATTAACGCTGTGCATTTTTGAGATTTTGGAAAGGTTACGGAATAATTTTGCACGAACTGCTTTAATTATCAGTATGAAAGTACTAGCATTTATGTGGTAGAAATAAGAATACAATATTCATTTATTGCGATATCGTACACAAACATGACAACACGAATAATCACGCAAGCGCCCTGCGCCGTCCAAACGAAACAGCAGACGCAGGCATACATCTTCGCCGCGCCGTAAAAAGAGAGGGAGATACTTCCTCCCCTACGCCTCGCCGGCTTTTTACTCGCCATCCGTCTTACAAATTTTCGATCATAGAAAAAAAGTGCGAAACGCCACTAAAGAAGTTTTAACTTAAAAAAAAACAAAATAGGCTTTATCCTCCTTTTTTTTATTGATTGACAAAGTCGAGGATTCCAACTAGTCATTTTATAAGCATGATCGGGGACTACCTACCAGCAGGCGGTCCTGTCGACACGTATGTCTCTTTCCCAATAAATTTACAGTTGTATGAGCTCATTAATATGCAAAACTGTAGTCATGCTTACGCATCGTTTCGCACAACTACATAAAAAGGCGTTATTTACTCTCGTCACTGGTAAGACAGAACGAATTTTCATTAACGGTCAGTTTTTTATGAGATTAAAAAAACCCCTAACGAAAGTCATCGGATATTAAGACTTATACTCTGGCGAAGCTCCTAACAAGTATTTTAATAAAATTAGTTTTCTGATTAGTACAATTGTAAACCAGATTTTGAGGCCCTACACTTAGTCAGCCAGAAGAGCCACAGGCCGCACTCCCCCGTTCCATGATTACTATGAAATAAGTGCGCTCTTAAGTAAATGTCTTAAGCAACACATCAATATTTTTGAAGTAATTTGAAAAAAATATAAAAACTGAAGCGATCATCTTTTAGTTATTAATACTTATATATATAAATAAAATTATTTAATTTTATTAAACAGTTTAGTGGTGTGTATTGTGTGGAGCTGGATATATTTGGGAGTTTTAGCTTCCGGTAAGTCCAATTCATTCTTAGCGCACTATTTTGTCTGTTTTGTTACTCCATAATACGTATACACATTTTTTAGCGGAAAATTTGCAAATTAAATAATTTTATTTAGATTTAAGTATGGATTTCCGCAAAGTAACGCCTTCTTCTATCAATTTACTTATACCTAGTCTTGCCATAAATATTGTAATAAAGAAAAAAAATATTTTTTTAACTGCAAATAACATATATTACTTTTACAGT
>NJDD01037561.1:242700-254834 GCA_002245505.1 Calephelis nemesis
ATTTAAAGGGTTACCTTTTTGATTTTTTTCTATCGAGTAAAGTCAAATGAATCGTTTTTTGGAAACAATAATCTCATAAAACATAGTCATGTTAATCTTGTGTGTTTTTGTCACCAAAATCCATGATTAATTTGTATGAAAAAATAATATTGCTGACGTTTTTTACCTTTTTTACCATACCTACCCTTAATAAAACGAAGTATCCTATCCTATTAATATTATAAATGCGAAAGTTTGTATGTTTGTATGTTTGCTTGTTTGCAAAAACTGGAGAACTGATTTTCATAAAATTTGGTAAATACATTAAGGGTTGTTTGGATATCCCGAAAAAAGGTTCCTATGGGAACATTAACCACGTGGGTACCTAATGCCGCTTGCAAATGCTAATATTAGATGATGTAACTTGAATCTGGACTTGTTTTTTCAGTAGTGTTCTGTCACGTCTGTTAGTAATTACTAATTAGCATGCGGTTCATATAAAAAAAACAATATCCATGGCTAGTATCAGAGTATGTAATCACTATTTTTGGACAGGACGTCTGTTGGCCCAGTCAATTTAATATAAAAATATCCATTAAAACCTATCTAAGGACCTATCTGGTATTTCTAAAACTCTCTGTTACAAGCTACTTCTTTCACCATAAAATGACAGCAATAAATGTTATTATAGCCACAAAATGTAATATTAGAGGGTCACTTTAAAAGATTAACTCGGCGGATTAACCCTAAAATGTTCCGGTAGGGCTCTATTGCACAATACCGTTGAAAAGATGAGGACGAAAAATGTCATTGAATAATGTCATAATAGCTATGGATCTGGGGCTTTATTGTATGAACTACTGCTAAGAACTCACATCTGCTAATTTCTTAAGATGATCATTGAATTAACATGTCATGGTGGTCGATTCTGACACCTTTTGTCAACTTGTCAACATTAATTAGTTGAACTTCTACTTGCTTGATATTTATAAAATTATAAACAGATCTTATTAATGAGTTAAGTACCTGATAGATTTTGTAAGTGATTGACAAACCAAATCTCCACGTGTTGGTCCGGTCTCCTTTACAGAATAGACCATCTGCCTCGCCTCGTTGGTCGAGTGGCTAGCGTACACGCCTAACGACATCGACCAACCGCGAGGCTGGGCTTCGATTCCCGACGGGGTCAGGCTTTTGTGTGATGAACATTTAGATGTCTGCATTTCCGGGTCTGGGTGTTTATTATATTTATTCTGGTATCTATTTAAGTATTTTTATGTATTAGAATCGTTGACTAACACCTATAACACAATCATATAATTTGCTTACTTTGGGGTTAGGTTCAAATTGTGTGACTTGTCCAGGGATATTTATTCATGACGCCATACCGTCAGTGCTAGCCGTTAACGTGTTCCGGTTCGGAGGGTAAGGTAACTTGTAAACTAACTTCTGCTCGAGGCCTAACAACCCATCCTCAGGTTGGCAACGCACCTTTACCACCTTTGGTGTCTTTAAGCGGCGTGAATTTCTTACCTTCAGGAAATCTAACTGCTTGTTTACCTTCCAATGTCATAAAAAAAATCTAGTGATATCGGCAAGATCAGAGTTGAGATATCTTCTAAAATTGATATAGTGCTTGTATCTTAGGAGTGAACCTAGTAATTATGGATAGTTATAAGAATGATATTACATTGGCAGTTATCACATGGCGGGTTCACATATGGTGGTGGGGAAAGACGGGCAGACTACGGAACGCGGGAGCAGCATGAGCTCGCGCTTCATCATGCCTTACATTCCACTGATGAAACACAGGTATGTACGCTTTTTAAATGAAGCTAATAGGCGTTCATCTTTTCCGAAATAAGGGACCCATGACTTATCGAACCCATGTGGTCGTTTAACATGTTGACTTATGGGGATATCATTAATGAATTAAGACATTTGTAGTATTTTTCCCGGATGACAGTAATATTTATATTTCATAACAATAATAGAAGTGGATCTGTGGGGTGTTCGCAAAAACCTTTTCATTTATTATTATGTAAATTTGAGCAGATTTTAGTAAAGATCTTATTTTATAAACATATTATTTTGACACTATTTTCTCGCAATTAAAAAAAATATGTAATATTTGCCGAGAAGCTCTCATTCCAAAGTAAGATTAGATAAAATTTGAATTAACCGAGGGGGATTAAAAAGCCCTTAAACGCCTTTGTCATTAATGTACATATAAATGATTATATAAATAGGGACTACTAGTGTCCAATACGTTGGTCCGTCGTCTTGACCAACAAAACAACAACTAGCCCATCACCTTAGCTCTAAGTATAGAGTCATATGACTGAAATCAAATGGAGTGAAGAAGGCATCTCCATCTCATAATATGCTAAATATAAGCTAACTAAGAGCATAAATTCCAAACGACTGTACCGATTTGACTAATTCTTTTTGAATTGTAAAAGCCGTTACCAGAAAAAGGTTCTGATGAAAAGAAAAACCGGGAAAATTAATATTTTTAGGGAAAAACAAAGCTTTGTCACTACGTAGTATAAAACAAAATCTCTTCCTCTGTCCCTATGTCCCTTTGTATGCTTAAATCTTTCAAACTACGCAACGGATTCTGATGCGGTTTTTTTAAATTAGATAAAGTGATTAAAGAGGAAGGTTTATATGTATGATTTACACCTGTGCAAAGCCGGGGAGGGCCGCTAGTTGATGACAAAAATAAGTTTTAAACATTAATACAGTGCAGACGAAACTGCGTCATGCGTGCACTAACTGCTACTTTATTAATACATATTTATTGGATTTTTTCATAGTCTGCGCAGTAATTTGATGTCTAGAGAATTTTCTGCGAAAGAATTTCTTATTATATTTGAAACATAATCGGCATCTATTGGCTATGGAGAATGTCTCACATTTTTTCGTTGATTAAAAATTGTCCAGAATATCAATACGAAATTATAATGACATTTCTATCGTTAATGTATTTAATATGATATACATAAAATTAGAGCGGTATGGATTTCCCCATGAACAGGACCGTTCTCTTATTGCTTTCTTGCTAAACAGCTCATCGGAGACAAGTGTCTACCAGTTTGATATTAACTTCTAAACCAGGACTAAATAGTAGAGCTTTGAGACGACATGACACAGCCGGATCAATACTATCTTACTGTTTTGGTCCTTACTGTCGCCGTCAGGGTTAGAAAATAGGGTTATCCTTTGCTCGAGGCTTTCCATCCTAGGCCAGGTTGGCGATGGCCAAGGCAATTGGCATCTATTAGATAACGTGTGTTTTATTTATTCCACTTTAAAAATCCACCTATAGTTGTTATTAAAAAATATATCCAAGATTTAAGTTATGTGGTGAATCTGTACAAATGCATATATTATGAATACGAGAGTCTGTCTGTCTGGCAGTCTGGTTGTGACATTTCAATAAACCGTTGGACTGATTTTTCAATTCAATTTAATACGCATGTTGTTAAATAAACTATTCAAAGGTTGATTACTTTTATTTTTAAGCAATAACATCTAAAAGGACTATATGTATTACTATACTATACTAAATGTATTACTAACAATATGGATTTTTAGTCTGAAATAAAATTATTATTATTATTATTATTATATTGGGAAATTAAAGTATGAATAAAAAACATATTTATTACTGGTGAAGTGGCGAGCCAACAGCTAACGTTATATTATAATCCCTTAATAATGTAATAGAAAAACTGGATAAATTTATACAACAGTTAAAATCTTAAATGACCTACCAAAATATATGACACTTACGCAAATGGTTTCAAAGCCTTGTTTTAGAAGATAACTACAGTGCATCATGTGTAGTCTCCGCAAATGTGACGGTGTGTCGTGGTTTACAAAATTTTTATTCTTTTCAGAATGCTGGCATGGACGATACGACAGGGTTCATGACAGATCTACCTTTATTAAAAAGTAAGTACTTTTTCTCTTGTATTATACGACACAAAGTTTATCCACATATGTACCTATACCATGTTTTTCACTACTTTGATTACCAGTATACAGTATTTTGATTAACAGCCAACGCTAACATTTAACAGCCAGCCAGGACAAAATAGCACTTTTTTCGAGCGTTCTAGACCCAAACTAAAACAAAAGATTACGATTGTCAGGTCTGCCAGCAAGTACATGTGGCATGATCCAGTGGCTACTGTTTAACCGATTTTACAACAAGAAATTTTGAAAAATTTAACTCCTACATTTTTATAAGTTAATCTTTTTTGCGTCATTTCTAAACCGATTTCAAAAGCTCTTTTTTAAAAAGAGTACTTCCTAGTGTCACCAAGTTCAGA
The DNA here is from genome assembly GCA_002245505.1 of Calephelis nemesis. Classification (NCBI taxonomy): domain Eukaryota; kingdom Metazoa; phylum Arthropoda; class Insecta; order Lepidoptera; family Riodinidae; genus Calephelis; species Calephelis nemesis. Next base: position 247,020 of record NJDD01037561.1, read on the forward strand.
TCTAGTGTTAAAATCTCCAGTAAATCTAAAATATTATACAATTTGTGTGGTTAGAATAACATAATTATTAAACACAAAGTCGGTTGTTGCAGTTTTTCTCCGCTTAAATTGTCTAAATTATTTATCGACATTCGTAATATTTATAATAAAAATCTATACTATAAAATAATCGAAAAAATGATTACATTTTATAAGTACCTACACACATTGAATACTTATTTTTGTACAGCCCATTCGAAGATAGGATGTATGATCGTACCTTATTAGTGTAAATTCCACATCGATCAATCATTATATAATTTAGTTAATCATATTGTAATTAACTTTACTATTTATTACAGCATTTATTTATATATTACAATATTGGTATCGTTGACTCACATATTACAAACATAATTTACTTAGTTTGATGTTAGATCCGTTCATACGTTATTAGTCCAAAGATTTTTTAGTCTTTAATTTATGCTTACCCGTAGGAGTAACATATTAACTATTAAGGTGTATTTTGTTTTAGTGTTCGCTTCTTTATTTTATGTTTACAATATTTGAAAACAGATCGTCTGCAGTTTTCAAACTACTTTGTAAATATTACTAATCATTGTAGACTTCAAAAAGTTGACATGGTAATACTGATATACCATAGGCTTTGCAAGATAGGGCCATGATTCTATTCGGCACTTTCGACAAAGTTAATTACTATAGACCGAGAAACTAATAACATTAAACTAAATTTAAAACAAGCTCACTTTTATTAAAGAGTCTACCACAGTTGCTAAATGGAAGATGTTAATAATTGACATTCTGAGAAATAGGTCTTAATGAGAAAGGTCTGTGACATATCGACCGAATTGGTACTATCGTCATTCTGTTTTTTTTTTTACAATAACGCCTTTGACCTATTATTAAACTACTGAACTGCGTTCAGTTTGCGTTTAACGCAAAGATTTAGTGAATAAAGTAGAAATAGCAGAAGTTGAACAAAGAATTATTATTAGCCAACCTTTGGTTTTCTTAATAAAATATTTTACTTTATATTTATTTTGTCAAAATTAATATCAAATATTTTATTCTTTCAATAGGTAGCCCTGGCTAATATAATTTTAATGGCGCCTTTTTATTCTTTTTTCAAAAGGTGCTAATGAAAACCAGCCAGCATGATGTAAAGCTAATAACATATTAATGTTTATTGTATTAGTGTTGCCATAGTGAAATATTACAATGAGAATGGCTATCACGCTGTGTGCGTGTTTGGGGCGTGTCGGGTTTGTTGAATAAGCTATTGTTGATCTTAGACGCTGGCAATTTGGTAATCACTCGAATTTTATTTATGAAAGGTGTCACTTGAAACTTGAACATGGAGGAGACTTATTTTGAAATTTATTTTGTTTTGTATAGAATTGCGATCATGTCTACGTCTAGATGGTAGAACTTTGCGAAGACTTAGCTGGATTTGTGGCATCACCTATTCCTGCCGTCATAATGTGAGTGGTCGTCAGTGTCGTGTTCCACTTGGGGCGACGTTAAGCGCCGGTAGACTTACTGACGCCAAAGGCTTAACATTCTGGCGTCTGAACGGCATCATTAGGTACTCATTCTTAACCACAGTGGAAAGGCGTTTGTTATCACTACGCTGTTGCCAATCTGTGGCTGGAGTGATAGCCTGAGTTACATAATATGTTAAAGGTAAGTTTACAAGTTGCCTTACTCTCCAAAACGGGGCAGAACAGTGATAAGCAATAATGCTGTTATAATATACGTTGTAAATAGGAAAGGAATATTTACATGGATAGGTTCGAAAACTTGCCACTAGAGCGCAGCAGCGATTTTTCTTGAAACGTAACTCTTTTTCAACAGCAATGAAAGGCAGAGACGGTCTGGGTGGTACGGGATCTTGTGCCCCCAACGACGTGTTCTGCTCAGTGCCTGGAAGACTGTCATTGCTGTCTTCCACCAGCAAGTACAAGGTCACAGTCGCGGAAGTGCAAAGGCGGTTGTCGCCCCCTGAGTGTCTCAATGCGTCGTTATTAGGCGGGGTTTTAAGGAGGTAAGATTTTATACATACTTTACAAACACTTACATATAGGTACAGATTATAATAGCTTTATTTTTTTTATGATATTGGAAGGCAAACAAGTAGACGGATTTCCTGATGGTAAGAAATTCTCGCCGCCTAGAGACACAAAGTTGGTAATGGTGCTTTGCCAACCTGAGGGCGTGATGTTAGACCTCTAGCAAAAGTAAGTTTACCGGCTGCCTTATCCTCTTAATCGGAACACGTCAACGTCAAGCACTGACGTTATGACGGCAGGAATAGATAAGGCGGTAGTACCAATCCGGGCGAGTAGCTGTGAAAACTCTACCACCTAGTAAACCTAGTTTAATTAATAACGTTTGTTCGTTTATGGTATTACTATGCAGTAACCGTTAAACCAGTTCAATATACGCAATCAGATGCTTTTTATAGAGCACTTTTTCAAACCTTTGCTAATTTAACTGAACCGGAATTGACGGACGTTGAAAAAATCCAATCACTCCACAAAAGGACCCGATAATAACTATGAAGTTATTAAGGCGTTCGGACCAAAGACCTATTACCATAGACTAAGTAGACTAGATTTTAATCTCATCGCATTTGAAAGTATGAAAAGTTAATTTCTGGCTGATTAGTTCTCAGAACTTTGACCCATTATTTTTATTTTTACCGATGTATTTATTTATTTTATTTAAATATTATTTTATTTATTTTATTTAAATTTATATGCAGGGACTTTTATTATAAATTTGAAAATTTGTCTTTCATTTATTCTGAATACTTTAACTCAATGCTTGATAATGGTGGATATCTTGCTATTCACAAACTAAACTTAAAATAAAACACAAAACCAAAGCTATCTAGATTTTATATAGATCAGGTTAGCCCGTACTAACCTGTCAACATCTGACGTTTTATCAACGTTTTCAAAAAATAATTTTAAAGCACAGTATAAGTATTACATACACTGTGTTAATAGTCTGTAGAAATGTCATGTACAAATTAACCTGACAGCACTTAACGTGGTTTGTCTCTTTCTATTGCTATCGTTGAAGGAAGACAGCGATAAGTTATACTAGTTTAGTGAGTGTAGACAATAAAATTAGCACCATTATCTACTTTATTTAATTTGCAATTTGTAAGTTTACTAAGAATAGCCGGTGACAGGGAGTACAGAAAGACCATGGTATAGGCTACAGAAATTTCTATTCTTGCATAGTCGCAAGTTTTTATAACGATTAAATTCATCGTCACTAACCTACCGTTAATGGGAGTTTTTCCTCACGTTTAAACTTCGTTTAAAAAATTATGAAAGTACTCCCTATAAAAATGCATAATTACTCAAAAGCTAACCATTAGCTACTGGCTGGCAACTGTATTTATTATCTTTGGTATCTACAGGCGGCGTATATTACTTATCATTAGAAAATCCGCCTTGTTTGCGTCTCAATATCATGAAAATAACGTTTTGGTTTTTAATACAAAATCAATATAATCGAGTTTGATTTACTTTTGCTTTTGCAAAACTATGTAAGTTTACTGGCAACACATAAATTACATGTATTAATTTCTCATTAATCGATTTCGTACACTCCATTAACTTAATAAATAGACTTTTTTTAGACATGGTCTTTTAAGATTACGGTAATGACGGTAGATTGATGGAGAGACGATAGCGTGGTTAATTTGAATTACGTAAAAGTTATTTTCAATAATTTGATTAAGTTAATGAATGAATAAATTGAATAATAATTGTTAACATTAACATTAAATTTAGGTTTTATCTATCATTTGTGTATGTTTCATAAATTTTTAGATTTTTTTTTCTTTTTTTAGAAATATTTGAATTATTAGGTTAAAATAATTTTAATAGTACGAGTATAATTTAAGATCACGTCTAGTTTAAACTTGAGTACTTAATACTAATTTAGTGTAAGAGCTGTTACATTCCATCATATTTTATAGTTGAAATTTCATTAATTGTTATTAAGTTAATAAATAAATAAATTGAATATGAATTGTTTCCATTAAATTTAAATTTCATTTATCATTGGTGTATATTTAATAAATTGTAGAAGTCTTTGTTATAATTTTACGTTAAAATGATTTTAACCTTTTAATTTAATATAATGTCTACTTTCAAACTTAATTATTAACTTAGTGTTAAAGCTGTAGCACTACGTCATGTTTTTCTACAGCACGTATTTATTGTCACTAATTGTAGTATTTTTTTATAATGGTATCAGAAACAAGATTCGAATAAAGATGTAAGAGGAATGTTAATTAATAATTAGTATGTAATTGCTTTCGGTGCAAACAAATTTGACAGTTCCTTTTTTAAGACGGCTTTGTACAAAAGATTAATTTATAAAAAAAAAGTAAGAAATAAATATTTATAAGTAATGACATTATTATTTCTTATTTCTTATAATATTAGATTCCACAAGAAATCCGCTACAGCGTTTTCAGCAAAATGAGCAAGATAGCTCATTTTGCTGAAAAAGCTGTAAAACGTTTGAAAGAAACTCGGTCAATTTGGAGTTAGAGTTCTTGTGTTAATCATTTATCAATGTTATTGAAAGCGTAGTACTTAACTGAATGGCTCACGAATGAAGTAAGATAGTTAAATTAATTCTTTTGGTACGAAATAGACTACAAAAATTAAATTAAATGTAGAGCTTATATATATTATCCGTGTTGATCCGGTCTCCTTTGCAGAATAGACCATCTGCCTTCCTACCAGGCAGCTCGTAAAAGGCGAGCATAGGCTTACCGTCACTAACACTGTGACATCCTACTAGGTGGTAGAGTTTTGCAGCGACTCGCCCGGATTAGTGCCATCGCCTTATCTATTGTCGCCATAACGTCCAGTGCTTGCCATTGACGTGTTACGGTTCGGAGGGTAACGTAGCCAGTCAACTTTTTCTAGAGGCCTAACATCCCGGCTTCAGGTTGGCACCGCACCATTACCACCTTTGGTGTCTATAGGTGGCGTGAATTAGTTATCATCAGGAAATCCGTCTGCTTGTTTGCCTTCCATTATCATAAAAAAAATATTACACTTGTTCTGTAAATTGAAAAAGACGTTAACGCCATCAGAATTGCTACTCGTACCCATATTATATTATTGCTTAGTATATAGTTTGATTAATTCATTCTTGTAAATGGATATTCATAATTAAGAAACTATAAGCCACAAATCGCATAATCTTAAAGGAATTAATGATATCTATTAAAGAGAATTAATCTAAATTACACATAATTAACTTAACATTTACATAATCTTGGGCGTCTTATCTAAACGTTCTTATTAATTTAGAGTTTACATTTTATTTAAAAAAATAACTGTTTTAATCTTTAGATTTAATCACGAGAAATGTGAGACACAAATATTAGAGTAATATAGATAGATAATCGTAACTATTAACATTTTTGTTGGAAGAAAGACACATAAACACGCTTTCGCAATTATATTAATGTAAGTATATTTACGTCCGTATCCCCGAAGAGGCAGGGCCAAAGTGCCCACTATTAGGTGAAGGTTCTACCGAGTCCCACAATTTGGTAAGTGACAAACCTGTCGTCATTAGACTCTTATCCAAGTTGGGGCAAATAGGTTTTTTATCAGAGAATTGAAAAACTGTTTTTAGTTGTAAACCCTGGAATCAAGCCCGAGACGTACGTTAGCTCACTTGATTACAGGGGGATAATAAACAAATATAATTTTTCGCCGTTAACAAACTGCCGCATAAAACGTTTTTTTTTGTTAAGTGAGAAACGGGTACCAACATCTACGATGATGAATGAATGACAGGAACTATAACTATATATAATATAACTATATAACTATAACAGAAATATATAACTAACTATATAACTATAACAGAAATATATAACTCGTATAATGGTATTTTCCGCAATCTGCAGAAGTAGGTACATCACTATACGATTGAACATTCCTAACTATTATAATGCAGTTGAAACTCAATATTGTACAAACAGTTCGAAAGATTACGGTATCTCCTCACTAATTATCGATATCAAATAGGCAAAGATATGTGATTGATAATCTTTTTGATCGGACAGACATTCGATATTTTATGCCGATACCCTATTAGTTAACCAATATGTCGATTCATCCGATTTAGTTTTCTATTGATTCCAAATTCAAACCTCTGCCTCGTTAGCTTTTGATGATTTTTCATTCTTTTGTCGATGGTTAAGCGATCGTGTGAAACCGCCATTGGAGAACAAACTAAACTTCTTTTTTTAAATTCTGCCAATAGAAGTTTTTATGCTGCCAGTAGCAAATAATCCGATTAGTTATTAAATTGGGCAAGTAATATCTTTATTTATGAGATAATGATGACTTGGCAATTTAAACATGTCATAGTCAAAAGATTTATATCTTCTCTGCGTACTTGTTTACTTTGAGTTGAGAGTTGAGACCATGTTGCAGATATTACAATAGACGTATTTTTTTAACAGTTATGCTTTTACTTATGGCGGTACCTATATAGTTGTCTATAAATAAGTATTCATCCTCATTTTACAAAAGCTCAAATCGCCATTATACTCTACGATTCCCTCTTTTTAAAGGTAAAACGGGTCATGGGATGGGTCATTGTCATTTCTCTTACATGTTTTTTTTTAATATCCATGGACAAATCACACAAATTGTATCTAACCCCAAAGTAAGCAAATTATGCGTGTTAGTCAATGATACTAATACATAGAAATACTTAAATAGATACCAGAATAAATTTAATAGACCCGGAAATGCAGGCATCACACAAATGCCTGTCCTCGTCGCGAATCGAACTCGAGTTGTTGGTCGATGTAGTTAGGCGTGTAAGCTAGCCACTCGAGCAACGAGGCGGTCAAGTTAGGTACTTACACACTGCTAGTTCGCACTTTATCCAAAGGGGATCGCCGAAAACCAGCACCATGATATAAAACTCAAAAAAACTGAAAGGGTCCATTTGTAAATGCACACACAAGTACAAGAAATTATTTATGTCACTAATTGCTAATTATCAAATATAGTTTACTACCATTATTGTTACCGTTCCTGTTTTTTTAATGAAAATAGTACATGTATAAAAATATAGTAAACTACAAAAAGTGTAGTTTATATATTAAGAAAACAACGCACCTTAGCTTAACTCTTCATAAATAAAAAAAAATTAAATTTAAAATATTAATTATCTGTAACAACCACAAACGCTGCTTACGAAATTTAAGCAATTAAAGGAGAACAAGAAAGTTTATAAAAGAACTTTTTAACGATCTCTACTTTTTCGTTTTTGTTTATCCGTAATTGTTTCAGACACAAAACTCTCTACTATCAACCGCCATGTTGGAAGCATTGGGATGTAATAAACCCATCGCCGGTAATAAGGTGGAATAACCTAAATTATTAGGTTACTAGAGTATATCACCGATGCAGCCAGTCAGGCAACAACTAAATGGTACATTCCTAAGAAAATATACCCGTAAATTGACTAAAAAGTATCTTCACACCCATATCCCGTGGATACGGCCAATATTAATAAATCCAATTAATCCAATCCAATCAAATAATCCAATAAATCAATAAATCAATTTAATAAATAATAAAAATAGAAATTAATCCAAAACTTTCTGTCCAAGATTGATATTTTGATCCATTTTTATGTTATCACTTGCCAATAACATATCTGTCGACAGGATAAATATGACCCTCGTGAACTTAGCATGCAAAACTCTTGAAAATTAGTTTTTTTTATCGTAATGGGTTTAAA
>NJDD01037561.1:258212-280081 GCA_002245505.1 Calephelis nemesis
ACTAGCGTGAAGGTACTTATGACAAAAAGTGTTCACAATCACGTCTTTAGTCTGTTTTAGGTAAAAAACACTAATAAAACAGGAAATTTAAAAAAAACTTGAAAAATTATTCTAAGTCTCGATTTCCATAGATTTCCATAGTGCCCTCAAGGATACACCCCAACCCATTATTTAGTTAAATAAAGTTTATTTAATATTTAAGGCACCATTTTGAAAAACTAAAATGTTATCTAGGTATATGTCGGTTTTTTGTGACGGTGTGCGCGCGCATCGTAAAAATTTACCCTCATCATTTTTTTCTAACGCGCCAAAAGAAGTATAACTTCAAAAATATATTTCTGCTCATAGATACCTTATATAACAGTAATCGTATTCAAGCAATATGATAGAATTTCTGGAGATAAAATATACGATCAGTATGTGAATTATCAGTTTTGTTTTCTAATTTGGGCGTAAGCTATTGAATAAACACTTCATTCTTAATGATTGCCATTAGCCACCCACATTTAACATCTTTGGGGTCTATCAAAGTTAACAATCTCTTAAAACACCACTAAATAAATATTCTATTATCTTGGGTTATATTCAAGGGCCGCAAGCCAGGATTCCTTTAGAAGGGGGCCAGAAAAAAGTCCTAGACTATATTGTTTTTATTCGTGGTTTTTATAATATATTTTTTCTTATTTCTTAAACTAAATACAATAACTAGAAATAGCTTTACTTGATAAATATTCTGCTCTATTCTTCACAAAAAGTTTTTAAACTTCTTCTTCTTTCTTGTCCACCCTTGACACACATAGTATGTTGCAGTTGCAGTTCTATGTGAACACTCTTCTAGGGGGAGCAGAAGCCGTCTTATGCCCTCTGCCCGCACCTGTCTTCACCCTACGCTTATATCTTTATTAATTCCGATCATTGCTTTGTTAGTTCATTTCTATGTCTATTAATAGAAGAGATTCATTTCTATTTCCCTTGGCTTTAGTAGAAGTTCATGCGTACTACGTACGCCACCGGTTGTCCGTGGTAAGTAAGCAACGTGGACCTACATTGTGATCTCGATTTACTCACAATAGCCTTGCATTTCAAAGAGCTAACAGAACGTTACTATGATATAACGGCGGCCTGCTAAACTAGACGCTAGTACCCGCGTGTGACTACCCCACCAACTTCAGGAGAGCTCGTCACGTTTAATCGAATCCTACCGATCCGATAACGGCAGCCAACGCGAGCTTTAACTTCAAACTGACAAGACAACACACACTACACCGTCGCCATGCGCCGGTTTCGGTGAAGAAGAACTCTTTTTTGCCCGGCGCCTAACGCAGAGCGGCGAGCCACTACTCTTCCAATCAATGCAAAGACCAAAGAACGCAGCACCAAGTCGAGGTTCAGTTTTCCGGTAGACAGCACTTGTTGCTGACGTTCGTTGTAGTGAACAGTTCCAACCCATCTAAATGATGACGTCTCGAACTGAGAACTTTGCTTATCCACATAGTCTGGTGAAATTTAAATTGAGAAGAAAATCCGGAAGGTTAGCAACGTATTAATCATTTGAGGAGGTTCTTGTAAAAAACGGATTGCTTTCCGGGAGTGCCGGTAGAAGTGAAAACTTGAATATTAACATTGTGCATTTTTGATATTTTGGAATGGTTCGGTAATAATTTTGCACGAATTGCTTTACTTATCAGTATAAAGTACTATCATATTTTATGCGGTAGAATAGAATATTCATTTATTGCGCTATCGTACACAAACATGACAACACGAACCAATCCAAAAAAAAGTGCGCAAAGCCGCTAAAGAAGTTTTCACTTCAAAAAATTGTCAAATTTATTATTAAACATTATTACATTTAATATTCAAAGTTAAGACAGTGCAATGGATGTCGGGTCAGCTACCTAGTTATTTTATGAAATTGCTCTCTCTATCGTATGATTACCTCTATGTACCAGACACGCGACCTGTCATTTTTTGTTTTATATCTAAAAAGGTCACCACTGTATTTATAAATAAAAGGCAGCCGTTAATCACGGTTTGTTAAGTGACCTATCAAACTTCTGAATGAAGCTTAATTATTAATGTATTTGTGAACCGACGGTTAAAGATTAGGTACTTTTATTTTTAAAGCGCATAGCGATTGAAATGTACGCATAATAAAGACACAGAGAGATTTTTAAATGATTGTATCGCCTCTGTAGTTCAGTGCTAGCGTTTTGACTACATGAGTTTCCGGGTTCGGTACCTAGGGTAACTCAAATTTTTATTTTTATTTTTTGTATAAAATAACGTTGCCCGGGTTTGGATAGCTGAGCGGTTGACGATAGGCTTACCACCTGTCACGTTGTGTTACTTTCCTTCGGCTAATCGTGGGTGCCCTGGTCGTACCTTTGCCTATCTTTTCAGGGTTACGGGTGTGAAGATACTCTTTAGCTTCTTTTGGCTTTGATTAAAAAATAGAGAAATATGCGATAAGCTGTCAAACTGAGATTGGGGTGTTATGGCTCTTACATAACACTATCCAATTCAAATTATTTTTTTAAATATTTTTTTGAAGGTACGTCACTGTCCTATGGCTGTGGTACAAACCTATTGTGCCATTCCATTGGATACCCTATCCTCTGGACCGGAACATGACATTGTCATGATGGCGACAGGAATAGGTAAGACGGTAGATCGCTACTTAGATAAGTTGCTTCTGAGGGCTCTATTACCAATAGTTAAATTATGCTCGCCCATTTCGAGCTGCCAGATAGGAAGTCAGTTAATATGTTCCACACAGGGGACCAGGACTAACGGTACATTTCTGTTGTCAACACACGTCTTTCAATTTTCACGACCCTTCAAACTACAACTGGTTAAAAAATAAAGTTTCAATTTAAAATGTCTGTGGATATATATAGGTATGTAATCATAGATGTTTATAAGATTTAAAAAAAATCATAGTCATCTTCCGTTTCCACTATTCTACATGATAAAAATGAATAAAAAGTCTTTTGTTTACGATTATGCGGTCAGCAGAAAAGCTCAACATTGGCTGTATGCATTGAGTTAATTAGCATTAGCTTGCCGAAATGTTATTTTGACGTTCAATTGGTTTCCCGCCAAATCTAATTGACATCTATATAAATTTGTTATGGCAACAATGGGTATTTACTATTTGATATTTCTTGTGTCCATTGATGTTCAATGATCAATAGAGGCAAATTAATTTTATTGTTAAAAATTGAGATATAATTTTATATTGTAAAAATGTTTCGTGGCATCTTTCCATAGGTACCAAGAAGTATCTTAATGTATTTTCTATAGTGACGTATCAAAACTGTTTACATTAATAATCTATTGTTATTTTGTCTGTTCGTTTTCTGCGGCTTTGCACTTCCAGTGTCCATTTTGGTGCTTAGTCCCTCTTTAATCATTTCTTTATATTATCTACAATTAAAAAAATATTGTTAAATTAGTTTAAGCTTTATCCCTGATTATGATATAAATACCGAAATCGGTAGCCTATTTAAAAACAATGTTTTCAAAAACAGAACAAGTGTTCATTAAAAATATGGATATTACTCATAATCATCTTTAAAATTACCAATATAGACAGTTGCGGGGACCGTTCCATAATTACAAATTACAAAATTAAAGATGCTGATCTTTCACATTTAATGTCGCTTCATACTACATACATCGTATGCCATTTAAATGACCCATACAATATGTGGCAATGTACACAATAGTCAGTCAGCGATGGTCGCCAAATATTGTACAGTACCTACGCTTTCTACTATAGTGCGCACCAGATAAGTCTGCGCCAAAGCGAATGGGGCGCTGCTAATGTTACCAAACATTGAATTACATTTTTAAAAAACACCACGTTTCATAAAATCCACTACAAATTATTAGTACCTACGTAATACAACTAGTTAAAAAGATTTTACATTTGCGATTATATATATGGTCAAACAATTTTATTAAGATTAAAAGGCTACATTTACATAATACTAGTAGTACATCTTTTTAACATATTCCTGACATTTTGAAATTTTCAAGGTATCGAAAATAACAAAACTAGTATCGCCAAACGAATATATGTACCTAATGCGTTAGATTTCACGTACTTACATTTCTTATTGAGACTTGTAGCTTACAATTACAACTTGTAGTTACAACATTTAACTACATCTTAAAATACACATCGAAATACTTTAGAAATAACACGGTAGCAGCTCAGCACCGTAGACTGCGTTTTCTAAAAATACTCTGGTTCTTTGGCAATTGCCTAATTTTTGGTAACATTCTTCGACTATAAAATAAACAGCACTTTATCTATTGTACCCTACATTATGCCACATATTTTATTTATGTTGAGACAACAAAATTTACGTATTTATAACTAGGTACTAGAAGTGAAATTACAGTAATAAAATCAACAAGTGATATTTTCATTATTTCATTTTCTTTTTCAGGGCAAAAAGTAAAAATGGTGGACGGTTATTACGGGAAAAGTTAGAAAAAATTGGACTCAACTTACCGGCAGGGAGGCGGAAAGCTGCTAACGTTACATTACTCACCTCGCTAGTTGAAGGTAAATGCTAATTCTATTAATTAAATTGGCAGATAAATCATTCTTTTAGCAGAAATTTGAAGGTTTATGTAAAAATACCGCGTAATTAATAATTTTACTAAAAATAAAAATCAGGAAACCGAAACCTAAACAAGTTTAGGTAGGTAATACAAAAGAAGTCATAAAACTAAAGTTATAAATAAGTTTTAAAAAATTGCTATAGGATAGTTAAAAATGTATAACAATGAAAAAGTAGGGAAAAGAAACATGATACTGTTTAATTTTGAAAGAGTCTAGAAAATTAAATATTAGGATGTTTAAATTATAGTTTAGTTTAGTTTTGCTAACATAAAAAGTAAAATAATAAACCCAAGAACGTGGAAGTTGCCCTTAAATATTTAGGAACACCGGTTAAATAATATTAAATCCTGGATTTGATATCTTCAGTATATCTTGTTTAACCGAAGTAGGTACAGTTAATTTTAGGCATGATAATAAAATTGCACATACTTCCAATGTAAGAATGATGATATGTTTATTGGCAACACGTGAAATATCCCTAAATTTTTTTCAGCTACTACTACGAGTATTTAGACGTTTCATTGTTATATTTTGTACGTTTAAGATGCACTGGTATACATACACATTCTGCTGTTGCTGTTAGTTCATACAGATTTATTTTCAGCGGAGGCAGTCCATTTAGCCCGGGACTTTGGCTACGTTTGTGAGACCGAGTTCCCAGCGAGGGCACTAGCGGAGTACCTGGCGCGACAGTACGCGGAGCACGACGCAAGACGGCGGAGAGATCTACTTCAAGCCACGAAGCAGGTAAACTACTTCGCTACATAACATATATGGAATGTACTTATACATATACATACATATATTTATGCCAAGTCCCTGGAGAGGTAGGCAGAGAGCATCGAGTGTCAAGAGTCCATTAATTACTCTTTTTATACAAAGACTCTGGTGTTGGATACTCTCGATACTACTCTGGGATTGAATTATGGAATGTCTTCCAAGGTCTCCCCTGGTACCTATACTACGAGCATTCTCATTGTACACTTATCAGGTTTGTCAATCTTCATCTCTCTTTCTGGTGTCTTTCTGGTTACTGTTGCGAATGCGGTCAGCGAGCGTTAAACTGACCTGATGCTCTCATTTTGACAGTATTTATCCTCTTTTAGAACGCGTATGTACCGGTACCTATGTACTAGCATAATTTAACAATGTGTTTAACGCAAAGTATTACTACTACGAAGTAGGCGGGTAGGTTAATCAAAGCCTGAAAAACAACTTTAAAATTCTAGTAACTACCTACTATATTTGTCACACATTTTTACGTTTAGCTCAGCATATATTATATAAGCCTGCCTAACGAATCATATACCTATAGTAAGAAAGCCTTTTTTTGTTATGACATTGGTTAAGGTCAAGCAGACAAGCAGACGGATTTCCTGATACCATCAGAATCATAAAAATTGAGGCCACCTAGAGACACCAAAGGTGGTAATGGTGCGTTGCCAACCTGAAGCCAAGATGTTAGGCCTCACGCAAAAGTAAGTTTTCCGGCTACCATGCCCTTCAAAACGGAAGACGTAAACAGCAAGCGCTTACTTTATGGCGGCAGGATTAGGTAAAGCGGTGGTACCAGTCCGGGCGAGTCGTTGCGAAACTCTACCACCTAGTAAAAAAAGAAGTACTTCTGGTTTAGAAGTAGAACGAGACCCACAGCACAAAAGACCTGTCCAATATTCTCATTCTTTATTGGAATGGCTAAATCTAAATTTGTTTCGACAAATCTGTTTTGTCTCTTGTACGTGAAATAATGCAAATTTTAACCATTTGTAGCCTCTGGTAAAAAGATATATCTGTACCTTCGCTTTCTGTGCCAATTTTGCATGAAACAAAAATGATAATGTACGGATAATTTACCTTTGCAGGTTATAAAGGAGCTTATGGAACTTCTAAATCAGGATCGCTCGCCGCTGTGCAACACTCGGCCGCCACATTTGCTGGAGCCGGCCATACAGCGTCACCTCACGCACTTCTCGCTCATCTCGCACGGCTTCGGAGGTCCAGCTATTGTGGCCGCTCTTACTGCCATACAGGTATACCCAAATGTGCATTCACTATTTTAAGACATATTTACTAGAGTGATCTAATCTTTTATGATATTGGAAGGCAAACAAGCAGACGGATTTCCTGATGGTAGAAATTCACGCCGCCTAGAGACACCAAAGATGGTAATGGTTTTTGCCAACCTAAGGCCGGGAATATTCCTTCTCCTAGGTTTCTGGATGGAAATCCTTAACACAACTTGTTAGAGCAACTTCAAGGTAAATTTAATGAACAAAATATCTAGTATAACCAAGGACCTGATAGAATAATAAAACAAGGATCTGGATCATTTGACGTTACTAGCATTAAATAGTCAGTCAGTCAGTCAGTGAATTTTACTAGAGTACGCATCAAATCCTCTAATTCAATTAACACTTATCCATCACAGTTATGGAGGTTCTAGTGCAGCGAACGCGCTTTCTGATCTTTCCTACCAGTTTTCGTCCATTTCTTACGGTACAAATCCGAAACTTACTGGAACTCTTTACTCCACCTTGAATCACCTATTTTCTTTTTCGTACTGTATTTAAATCGTAGTTATGACAGTCTCATATTAGACTTATAGTTCTGGAATTTTGGAATTTGTTTTGTATGGAACATTAAGGGCCACTTGCACGTTCCCGGGTAACATTTGATATTGAGTTAAACTGTCATATATAAGGGGATTTAATTCTTGTTGGACGCTTACTCAGTGTTAAATACTTAACCCAGGAACGTACAAGTGGCTAAGAGTCTGAATTGTTGAAAAGCTTAGCACTTAATACCTAGCATTAAGGCGAATTTCATATAAATGGTTATGTTCATAATAATGGTTTTTTTTTCTTTTTTCCAGAACTTCCTCAACGAATCTCTCAAGCACTTAGACAAGTTATACCCCCAGAGCGGAATGGTATCCTCATCGATGGATAAAACGAAAATGGACCCAGATATTAAGAAGTAACACAAGCACTACCTCAGCGCCACGCACTGTTCGAAGGCGCGTACTTTATGATATGCTTTTTTGTATATTTCTGGTATGACCACGTAATCTTCGCCTTCATTTGGATTTTTTACATTTTTCAAAAATTGGTGTTAATATATTAAATGCACTATTGCTCGTAGCACACCGACACGTTGTATTCGACTAGTTTCACAGAAGTTGACTGCCGTAGAGAACGCGTCAGTGTGCTAACTGTGTAATGGAAAAAATAGTACATTGACCCTACCCACGTGTCTACTTATCGCCTCATGCTGATTTTTTTATTGCATCTTTCGCAGTTAGGTATTACAGACACAGACCACTATACATATGTCTCTTTCTTTAGTACCTACTACGAAAGAGAAAAAATATTAGTATGAACCTCGCACGAGCTAATATCCTAAAATGTCTCCAGTTTAGAGTACAGATATATACAACCACATCAAAATCCCTTGATAATTCTAATATCGGTCGTCGGCCATAGAATCGGCTTTACTTTTTATTGAAATTTTATTTTCATTAAGTACCTAATAGAATATATTTTTTAAATAACACTTGTACTGTTTCACAATACCTTTTATTAAACACTAAAAAGTGTTACACGTCTTTTTATAGCCGATAACTAACTTTTCAAAGCAGCATCAAGCAACTAAAGATAAATATAAATAATTAATTTTCGTATTTATTGCTAGTTGTAATTGTAAACTAACAATTGAATTATTATATCGTGGAAAAGTACAAGTGTTTTATAAAGTGTTTATACAATGGAGTTCTACCATGTGCCGACAATGGAAATTATATTATGTATAAATAGTTGATTTGTGAATCATCCAATTTGATAAATAGTACATTATGTATTTATTTTATAGTGAGTCAATACCACATGCAAATAAAGTGCAATTATACTCAAGATTGTGAGATTGTGTAGAATGTAAATATAATTAAGATATTTTAGTATTCAAGTGTATGTAAACTTTCAAATCGTTTTACATTGTCTGATTTTTATTGGTGTTTCATGCAAAGTAAATGTGAGCTGGCATAATGAGCAACTATGATGTTTTTTTTAATCTGCTGCCTCATTATAAGACCAGGGGCCTGATTATGTGTCTCAGTTGCCAACTCAAAATGAAAAAGTGTACATCAAATAGCTGTCAAATGACGTGTTTATATTTGCTATCTCTACCCAGTGAACATCACTAGAAAGATATTGAGTCTTGAACCTCGATTCATGCAATATTGAAAATCGAAATCGAGTACATTTTGGGTACTCTTAAACATAATACTGGCGAATTGTGAACATTTAGTTAATAGTAAACAATAAATTATTTTATCGGATTCGTTGAATTTATTTGTAACTAAATGTCAATAATCCGCTAGTAGTTACTGTGTTCAAAAGTACCTAAAATGACATATACGATTCCAATTTCTAATTCGCATGATATCGAGATTCAAGAGTAGCCCTACCCGTACCCGTATCTACGTGGCTTCAGTTCGGTGAACGAAAAAAACAAAAACTGCTTTTTGAAATAGAATAATATTTTCAAACAAAAATTCAATTTTGAATATTGTAATTAAAAAAACATATTCAAAGTATCTTTAACACCCATTCACAGAAACTTGATCGAACTATCACCTTTGAAAAAAACCTTATTCAAGGTTTGGTGGAGGTTTTGTTCTTTAGATCAAGCAACAAATAATACACAGGAAACACTTATATCTTTGAACTAACCATTTTAACATAGGAAATAAAAAATATAGTCTTTATCATATAAACGTTATTTATCGTGATTTAATTAAAAATATACTGGCTGTCAAAATAACAACCACGAGATATTTATTATACTCGTAGGTACCTACCTACCGACTGAAACCTCGTTGCTCATTATGCGAAGTCATTCACACTGCAATAATAAGAACATATCAAATGTTATATGTACATAGATAAACACAAATTCTGTCTAAATATCGTAATAACAGGATGAATAGTTGAAATAACAACCACGAGCAACTTATGTGTACAAATTGTACCTACCTCCTTTTATTTCCGCCATTTTTCCTGATTTTTTAAATGTCTCTGGACAAATCACGAACTAGCCCAAAGTCACAGTATTCCAGAAAAATATATATGAAGATTACAAATGTTAACTAGTGAGTACTACACTAGCTGTCTTCACATACAAAAATCTATACTAATAATAACCAAACTTAAACTAGTGTTAGTAGTTAGAACTAAAAAGAAAGTTTTTCGCATTTATTTAATTTTTATAAATGCGAAACTCTGTCTTTCGACCTGTCCTTTGATCATTTCTGTAATCTGTCTGTTATGCCTTCACGGCTAAACTACTAGACCGATTTTGATGAAATTTGATATAACAAAAGTTGGCAAAAAAAATGTATTCTAGATTTTCATACAAACTGACAAAGTCGGAGGTAAAAACCAACAAGCTTTCTTTTTGTTAGTATGGATATAGATTTCACACAAAATTACGTTTTTTAAATAAAAAGTTTAGTTTTAAAAAAAAGATAAAAAATGGAAAGTACAAAATTATTGTAACATTACAACATAAGCTGCTGAGAGAGTTGTCATTATTTTCTATTCATCCTTTATTACGAACGACTTGTATGTAATTTTGTCCTTTTTAGTTAATTTATAATTAGAAATAGTTTTGCTAGTGATTCTATGTGAACGTGTGCCAATTAGTTTTAAAATGGAAATGGATTTTAATGTAATTATTTAATGTATTTATATTAATTACACAATGATTTTGAATTGAAACCGTTGTGTATTACAAAAATGTTCAGATGTTTAAACAAGAAAATCAAGATATTTTATATTATGTCGTATCTTAGACGTATGAATCTATGGTTAATGTTTCTATCCATAGTTTCTATCCAGTGGGACTCAACTTATCTGGGGGCTGATTATGTATCTCAGTTGCCAACTAAAATGGAAAAGTGTACATCAAATCGCTGTCAAATGACGTTTTTTTTATATTTGCTATCTCCAGTGACCAACAGAAATACAATAGAGATAGCAAACACAAATGGCGTCATTTGATGTACACTTTTCCATTTCGAGTTGGCAACTGAGTTACATAATCAGCATCCTGTTCAGTAAACAACGTCGCTAATGTGGCATTTAATGTTTCTGGTTGTGAATTTCACTTAGAAAGCAGATTTAAAAAGCGTTAAACAAAATAATAAAAAATGTAGATGTGGGAATTTAATTTTCGGTACTCGCGCTGCAGAAACTGACAGTGGAATGACGTTTCTGGAAATAGCGGTTTAGTTCCCATTTTGTCTACTGAACAAATAAGTTGATGGCACTGAACTGAGGTAGTTGATACTGAACTGTCAGAATCAAGTTTAATTAAATTTTTAAGTTCTAAGCAAGTTTCAAATCAAATTATTTTATATTGACCACAAAAAAGGTTCCGGTAGCGATATTCATGATTTTATTTTTTGGTTTCTACACGTCAAGTGTAATTCTCCTTACCAAAAAAATCCATATGCTCGTTTGCCGTCCTATATCTTTTATAAATTAATTTATTTGTTGCAAAACAAGAACGGACCAATTTATTTGAACAGCTTAAGTAATTCAGTCTGCAAACTGCAATTGAATAGTTTAGAAGCATTAAATACCTAGCGTTATAATATTACCTATGAAGGAGCTTTGATCAAATGCGAAGAAACATGAAGCCAACAAATTATAATATTAATTTAAAACTTCATGCACGTCAAGGAAGTAGTGACGTCATCGATCTATGAAAGTTAACCGACCAATTAAATGACACATTTTTAATTTTCTGTATTATAATTTGGAGAGGAAGTTGCTAGGTTGAAGACTTAATTTTATTTTTAACGGAAAATGAAATAGGTTACAAAAAAATATTATTTTCATTTTAAAATGGTGAACTTACAAAATTAAACTATCTATTATATTTTTTAAATTTCATACTGTCACTGTTTGTTCAAAACCAATACGAGTAGTGTTCGTTCAGTACCCAACTTGGCACAACAGATGATTATTTCGAAAGCTGGCCTTTTTAATTGTTTTGAAATTTAGAAAAAACGAAGGTTAGACCGATTTATTTGAATTTCGTATAGAAAAATAACATTTGAAAATTTGTGATGAAAAATACCATCTAGTTAAATTTCAATTGCCAATTCTTGCCAGTCGCAACACAGACGAGCAGTTTTCGTATTCTGAATATATTTTTAAATTTTATTTAGGAAAAATCTTCAAAGTCAACTAAATGATACTGTGCCCCTCGTTGCTCTTATGTGGGGTACGTCAAGGCCATGTTGGCTCAGTTGGTTTAGAGATCAACAGGGCATATGACGAAGAGCCCTTATCAAACGTTTTTTGATACATAACCACATATTTAGCACCAGCGACACCGACGTCTTTAGATAATTGATTAAAGTTATAGGCCTTTCACAGCATGTCTTTTTTATGGAGTAGGTGGCAAACGAGCAGCACGCGTGTTGATTCATACGAAAGAGAGTGGTAAAACTGCTGACAATATCGTAGATTTTCTCAATCATATTTGTGATATACTATTTCACAAGTATTGCCTACTCGTAGCGGAGTATTAAGTATTGTCAGTTTAAAAACTTCTGACGTGCCAAATCCAATACTTACTTAAGTAGGTACTTAATTTTACATATTACTTAGCCTATCATTTCATTTCTAACTTATTAATTATGTAAATATTGTACTATGTTAAAGAAAATTAAAATATTGAGGAAAACATCAATACAGCATTTTTATTTTTTTATGTTCCTAAGAACATATTTGAGTATTAACAATTAATCGCAATAAAACTGCATAAACCGACTCCCAATTATTTCAATGGGCACCATTTTGATAATTCTTTTACGAAAGATAGCCCATTTGCTGTCTTTCAACCTATTTGAAAACCGTTGTTCCAAAATGGTTTTTTTTAAAATTTATACATAAAATTTATGTATGTTCAAATGTAACTCTAAAACTAGGGTCATGATCAAATTAGTGGGACCACCCCGGTATTATGATCCATCTTTCTAAAAAAGAACCATCAAAATCGGTTGGCTTTTGACGGAATATTCGTGTAAGAAACAAACAAGCAGAATTAAAAATAAACATAAGTACATTAGAATTGAGAACCTCCGCCTTTTTTGAGTTGATTAAAAAGTACACAAATCAATCTATCCCTCAAATCAGGCAACAATCTCGGACCAATTATAGTTAAGTTTAGGCAAAAAGATAAGAATTACTATTTACCTACCGAAAAAAATCGCAACTATCACCTTACCTACTTTGTGCTACTCAATTGGCTTATACCTAAATAGGGAAATGTAATTAAACGAAAGAAAGAATATTTGTTTACTTTTCACGAGCACGTTTGTTTTACATTGTGGCGTTCAAATATGTTTAGGTATATGTGTCGGAAGGTACACCACTTGTCCAATTATTGTGCTTATGTTCGGAAATAACTTTGCCTTTATACTTTTATAACTTAATCCTATTTCAATACCAAGCCATCCAGGCATAAAATTAACAAGTATGCACTATTTAGGTCATAAACGACTTGTAAGATAGACAAAAGAAAAATCAAAATTCACTCGTTATTGGACAAGTAATCGCGTTACACAAAAAAAAAGGCCACCGCGTCCATAAAAATTATATTAACATTATGTTACGTAGGTATACAACATATTGGTCAACAGCTTCACTAAAATATTTGTATAACACACATTATTTATCCAATGCCTCATAACCACATTCCGAAGGGTTGACGACATAAATCTATTAAACACTGTCACTTTGATATTGACAGAAAACTATAAAACAACAGGACTCAAAACTCAATTTAACTTGATTGAATTTTAATTCTATTTACAATAAGAACCTTACGGTAGTGCAACGCAGTCTGCAGTTTTCCCAGTTGCTTTTCTTAACTGGAAAAAATTCAAACGCCTTACCACAAAAAAATTTTAGACGCCTGTTTAACTAAACATCGTTTAAAATTGACAACCAACCAATAACCTGCTACCCGTAGACGACGTGGCATCGTGTTATTGGCTGAGAAACCAATTTTAGAGTGTTTAGTAAATGTAAATCAAGAGTTTAAAGACTGGATATTTTTTTGTAGTAAGACGGCAAGCGTTAAGATAATCAAATGACTGTATTACCCTTAGAGAGATTATGCGTATATTTTTTATGTTTCTGTAATGTATTTGGACAGTTAAAACCTTTATTACACACATCACACACAAAAGATCTCAAATTATTATGAATATATATATGATATTTCAAACTTCGCTTATTCTTAAAGCCCTTTTTACAAATGTCACAAGAATAGCGTTTCTCGTCATTGTGAATTTTTTTGTGAGCACGAAGACCAGATAAATGACTGCACCGCTTTTCACATATACCACATTTGTATGGTTTATAACCAATGTGGGAGTAAATGTGTTCCATCAAACCGTGTTTCTTATTAAATTTCTTTCCGCAAATGTCACACTCATAAGGTTTCTCTCCAGTGTGAACTCGTCGGTGCACCTTCAAATGACCATTGCAAAAGAACTTCAAATCACACAGATCACACAAAAACGATTTTGTTTTTTTGTGGCTTCTTTTGTGGCGGATCAATTGGTCCTCGCGTTCAAATTTCCTTTCACAGCAATCACATGAAAACGGTCTCACTTTGGTATGTATCAAGCAATGTCGACGTAACTGACTTGAAGTTTTGAAGCTCTTAGCGCAAATGTTACACACGTATGTTTTTATGTCGGTATGAACTCTTTTTTTATGATTCAATAAAAAACTTCTATCTTTGAAAGCTTTGCCACAGATATCACAAAAATGCCGTTTCTCCTCTAAATGTGTTGATTTATGTGTATACATAGCAGATAAATGACTGAATCGTTTCTCACATAAAGGACATTTGTGTGGTTGATTACGGGTATGTGTATTTACGTGATCTTCCAAATAACGTTTTTGGTGAAATGCTTTGCCACAATAATCACAAAGAAAATTCTTTTCTCCCGTATGAAGCAGCATATGATTTCGCAAATCTTTTGGCACAGTGAACATTTTGCCGCAGTTGTGACAAGTGTAAGGTTTCACATTATTGTGCCTGTTAATGTGGATTTTTAGCATAGATGGCCTACTGAACGCGTGCCCACAAATGTGACAATTGTGTGATAATTTCACCTTCGTATGAATAAATTTTATATGTTGTTGCAAGTTTGACTTCAGATTATACCCCTTCTCACATAGATCACACACAAAAGATTTGATACCAGTGTGGATCGTTTCGTGGGTAGCTAAATTTTTTTTGGTCTTGAAAGCTTTAAAGCAAATTTTGCAAGAGAAACTTCTCTCTCGGTGAACGTTTCTAGTGTGACTATTCAAGTAGTTTAAAAGAGAAAAACTTTTGTGACATAAGTCACACTTATAGGGCGGACCTTGATTTTGGTGTTTAGAAGATACTCTACGCACATTGTTTGACACTGGTTTATTTCTAGCGCGTTTTTTTGCAATATCTCTTTTCTTATTTGTTAATGCAGTTAATTTTAGTCTAGTTAACAGAACTCGGGGATATTTCGATAATGCAACACGTTCATAAAATGTTTCTTCTCGGTTTACACAATTCTGCGATGAATCTGAAAATTGTAAACATAAATGTTAATACACAAGTTAAAAGATTGTCCTAACCTTTTCAAGCAAAATTTATTCCCTTCCCAATTTCATAATAATTCCCCCTTCCCCTCTCTAACCAGCCCTAATAAAAAGTTTTTTCTGAGAAAGTGAAATTTTTCTAAAATAAACTTGACGTCTTCCAAAATTATCTCCTATTGTCAACACCTAATAAGTATAAACCATAAAAACTTATCAGTTTTTGGTGCTTTAAATGTAACCCTGTAATATGTAATGGTTTTATTTAGAACTGTTCAGTAGTTTGTGCATTTAAGAATAAAAAACATGCACACATCTTTTTACATTTGCAAACTTTCGCATTTATTTGTGTTTACTTTATAGTAATGGTTACTCAATAGAAATACCATACTACCGCACATGCTAGGTAGGGATATTTCTTTAAATAAAGTAGGCAGCTTGTTTGATTTGTGATCTTTATGTTCCTTCAAGACAAACTTTAATGTTTGTAAACTTAAGACTATAATTAGGATTCACAATAAAGTTTAGAAGCTAACTTAAGAACTTGCAAGATAATTTCTGAAATATATCCTAACAAAACAAAAATGAAATCGATTAACGTGTTCATGAATGAAAGTCAAGCTTTTACTTTGTTATTTTAACGACTCTACCTCAGAACAACGTTAAGAGATAGGAATATAAAGTAACCCTTGTTATTTTTTTTATGATATTCGAAGGCAAACAAGCAGACGGAATTCCTGACGGTAAGAAATTCACGCCATCTAATGACACCAAAGGCGACAATGGTAGGTTGCCTACCTGAGGCCGGGATGTAGACCTCAGGCAAAAATAAATTTACCGGCTACCTTACCCTCCGAACCGGAACACATTAACGGCAACCATTGGACGTTATGGTGGCAGGAATAGGTAAGGCGGTAGTACTAATCCGGACGAGTCGCTGCGAAACTCTACCACTTAGTAGGATGTCACGGTGTTAGTGACGGTAAGCCTATGCTCGCCTTTTATGAGCAGGTCTGTCTAGCAGAAAGGCAGATGGTCTATTCTGCAAAGGAGCCCGGACCAACACGGGGGAAAATCATAATATTCGTCAAAATCGAACGGTGTAGGCAGCGCATGCCATGATAGCTCACAAAACTATTTTTGTGACTACTTCACTTGATGTTTATCGTTATATTACGCCAAATTATAAAATAAATCTTTATAAATTGTAGGCTATGTGTTATTTTGATGTATAAGCTACGTTATTGTTACAATCCGTATTTACGTAAAAGAGTAACAAACATCCATCCACACTAACAATATTCGCGTTTATAATTATTAATTATTTAATTCTTTATTGTACACAAAAACAGTCGAAACACAATTAAATATATAAAATTATGCAGAAGATGAGCTTATCTATCTTATAGTATAGGTATTATCTTATATATGAAATTTCCGTATCACAGTTAGTTAGTTACCGTACTCCTCCAAAACGGCTTGACCGATTCTCATGAAATTTTTTGAGCATATTGAGTAGGTCCGAGAATCGGCTAATATCTATTTTTATAACCATATATGATGAGGGTGAATCACAGCAAAAAAAAATAGCAGAACAACGTCTGCCGGGTCAGCTAGTGTCTTATAATATTAGAAGGAAGTAAAAATTTTGTACAAAATCAAAAACTTACCATTAGGAGATTTTTCGCATGATAAAATTAATTTCTCGGAATCCAAAATGTCTTCTGGATTTTTACAGTCCTTAGTAAGAGACTCAGCTTTGATATTATCTTTTTCCCAATTAAGTTCTTCTCTTTTAAAAATAACACAATTAACATCGCTCTTGATTATAAGAGGCATTTTTTTAACATTCATGAT
The DNA here is from genome assembly GCA_002245505.1 of Calephelis nemesis. Taxonomy (NCBI): domain Eukaryota; kingdom Metazoa; phylum Arthropoda; class Insecta; order Lepidoptera; family Riodinidae; genus Calephelis; species Calephelis nemesis. The sequence continues at coordinate 275,373 of NJDD01037561.1, forward strand.
TTAGTGTTACTTTTATCAACTTCAGCTTCATAAGCTCATACTTATCAATGTTGAGAAGTGTTCTGTGGAAAAATAATATACTTTTACAAGACTTACACAAGAGTAAGAAAATTATTAATAATGGAGTTTGATCTCCAATTTTTAAACTATTTTTTTATGATATTGGAAGGCAAACAAGCAGTCGGATTTCCTGATAGTAAGAAATTTACGCCACCTAGGGACACCAAGGTGGCAAGGTGCATTGCCAACCTAAGGCCGGGGTGTTAGACCTCGAGCAAAAGTAAGTTTACCGGCTACCTTACCCTCTAAACCGGAATACATCATGACGTTGTGGCGGCAGGAATAGGTAAGGCGATGGTACCAATCCGGGTGAGCTGCTAAACTCTACCACCTAGTAAATAGCACCTAGTATTTACAGTACAATACGGTATTAATAATTCTTGTAGTGCTTCACAGTTTTTATTTCACATACCTGCTCATCACTGGCTTGGTATCCGCTTGCAAGACGACTGGCGTCGCCCTCCGGCCTCCGTTTAGGTACCTATGCATTATGATTATACGCCTCGATTACACAGAACTTGCTTCAGCACTTTATTAATACTACCATAGGATAATCACTACATAGTATAAAACAAAGTCCCTACCTCCCTCTGCCCCTATGTCCTTTTGTATTCTTAAATCTTTAAAACTACGCAACGGATTTTGATGCGGCTTCATAAATAGATAAAGTGATTGAAAAGAAAGGTTTATATGTATATTTTACACCCGTGCAAAGCCGGGGCGAACCGCTAGTATTTAAAAAGAAACAAATAAAAAATGTTAATACAACACCACAAAAATTAAATCTAAACGTTTGATCTAACAGTCTTTCTGTGAAATGGAATGCAATGATTCTGCTGCCTAGCTTGTAATATGACCACCGTATTTTGTTTCTGAGAACACAATGCTCAAGCATGACGCTATCATTCAACAATGTAATTAATATTTTCTTATTTAGCTTAGCTAGTTAACTTGTCGTTACTTATTAGTAAATATTTAATGGTCTCTGATAACACTTATAATAATTATTTTAGGGCCAGTTTGTGTCCGATCGAATTGCCTCTGTGGTTTAGTGGTCCGGTATTTATTTGACTTCATGAAGTCCCATGTTAGATTTCTGGTTCGGCCAACATAAAAATGTGTTTTTTTTATTACTATTACAAACAACGTTGGATTGGATAAGTACGGTACGCCTCGTTGGTCGAGTAGCTAGCGTACACGCCTAACTACACCGATCAACCGCGAGGCTCGGGTTCGATTCTATGTATTAGTATCGTTGACTAACACCCATAACACAAGCATATAATTTGCTTACTTTGGGGTTAGTTTCGATTTGTGTAACTTGTCCAGGAATATTATTTATTTGTCCGTCTATCACCCTCTGTGGTCTAACAGTCCGGTAATGGATTTGACTTCATAAAGTTCCATGTTTAATTCCGGGTCAGGCAACATAAAAATGTGTTTTTAGTTACTATTACAAACAACATTGGATTTGATAGGTACGGAACTTGTCCAGTTGCCATCTATCACATTGTGACACTGAGTTTCTTTGGCTAGTGCTAGGTGCTAGGTGCCCTGGTTGTACCATCTGCACAATTTTTCGGGGACACGGAGGAGACTTTTTAATCCAACCGAAGCGAAAGGGTTTACCAGTCCATGTGTTACACTCAACGTTTATTTCTGTACAATAAAGATACTAAACCGTTTCTATTTAATTTTCCGTGGCCGAATAGTGTAAACGGAACCCTTGTAGAGTGTAGACTCGGCATGACCGTCTGTCTCACCGTCCGTATGTCACAGCCATTTTGTTCCCAAACTATTTGGACTACACAGTTGAAACTGGGTAAATAATGTATTCTGTGAACAGTTTCACAATTTTATGCAAAAACGAGTATTTCAGTGTCAGTTGTATAAGGTTTAGAAGCTTCTAAATTGGTCATTCTCTACCTTATAAAATAAGAGAGTAAAAAATCATATGTTGTAGTTTACCATCATTTTTGCATATGTTTTAAATCTTCGGGAAGTTGTTAGTTTTCGAGATTAAGCATTTTTTAAAACCACAATCCATCCAAATCTCATAGTACATGGTAGGTCGAGTGCCAAATTTCAATGTCCTCATAGGCTTCCCTAAGTACGCCCACATTGTTACTTTTTTCATACAAACACATACAACATAAAACACCGAACACGCCGATTTCGATTGTTTGCGCCTCGTCCAAACAATAACACGCTGCACACCCAATTTTAAAAACTGTCATGCCACATTTATGTCAATGTATTTAACTAACTAATTTCATTGGTTTTGGCGCCATCGTGAAAGAAGGTGGTCGTTTTTTTTTTCATTATTACTGAATTTCGTATTTATATTGAGTAAAATTGTTTAATTTGGGTGGAAATTAGATTAATTTTGTTCGATGAAAGTGCACAAATGAAATACCTAATCATGAAGAAATTGGTTTATCGTCTATTTCCTCATCATCTTCAAATCTCACTAGATGAGCTTGAGTAACGAAGCCACCGCTTTACTGTCCCTGACCTGACAGGTCTTTGTACATAGTGACTAACGACTGTATAAAAATTAACTACCTAACTTGACATTGGCAAAGTTAGTCGTGAAAAACGATCGAAAGTATTTTACATATTATATACATATATAAAAGAAGAAGAACTAATTGTGCTCTAAATGAGTAGGTATCGTACATAATGAGGATAGTGAAACGTTTCATATATATCTAATTATGTTAATATACTTAATATCTAATGCACTTTAAATGCAAATAAATCTTTAATGAAATTAACTCAAATCAATAAATAAGCAAATAATTAAATCGGTCTTACCAAAATAAATAAAAACGTAAGAAAACGGCAAATAGTGTAAGAAGGCGTAAACAAGACTCTGGAACAAGAAGAACCAAGTTTTAGAACATGACACAGAGATAACATTCCCTTTGATAATGTCGTTCGCGGGCGACCTTATTATCTTATCTAATAATTTAACCCGACTCAACAACATATTCTCCAAATTGAATAATCTAGTGAGATGCGTAAAGTTGAACCCTACTACGAAAACTAGTAAGACACTTTGCAGGGGGTCCCTGAAAGTTACAACAAACACCTTTTTTAACATATTATGTTTATGTGTTTTAACATAATGTCCGTGGGCGGAGGTGATCACTTTCCACCATGACCCACTTGCTCGTTTGCCTCCTCTTCTATTACAAAAAAATAACAATAGACAAGGTAACCACAGAAACGGTTAATTAATTCGAATACCTACGTACCTATCTCACATGTAGGGTTAGGTACTCTTGAATCTCGATATCATGCGAATTGGAAATTGGAATCGAATATGTCACTTTAGGTACTTTTGAACACAGAATCAGCGGGTTATTAACATTTAGTTACAAATTAATTCAACGAATATGACAAAATAATTTGCTATTTACTATTAACTAAATAGTAATAATTCGCCATCATTGTGTTCAAGAGTACCTAAAATTACATATTCGATTCCAATTTCCAATAATTCATGAATTGAGCTTCGAGAGTAAACTTGAACGTTAACATTCAAGTTTTTACTGCACTCCCGGAGTGCTACCCATTTTTTTTTAGTAATTAATAAATACTAAAACATTTCAGTAGAATGAAATTGAATTTTCAAATTATTATATTTTAGAAGCCCGACAAATGAATAAATTTCTAATGTCTGAAAGAAATAACGCAGCCTATGTTCTTCAGCGATAACGTCTGCCTCTAATGGTATGGTAATATTTTTTCAAATCGGTCCAGTACTTTCAGAGCATATTAAACACAAACAAACAAATAAACAAAGTATCTTGACGTCCATATCCCCGAATGGCAGGTGGGATGGTAGGCAGAGGCACAACCAACGACTAGCCGAAGATACTCGTACTAAGTCCGACAATGTAATAGGTGGCAAGCCTATCGCCAACCGTGCACATACCCAGTAGCGGTTTTAGTAATAGCAGCGCCCTGGGGCGAAATTAATACGGCGCCCCCTACATGCTGTTCAAAACCATACTAAAAGGTAAATAATATATAGCCTACAGGATCTGATGCCCCTTTACATCTTGGCGCCCTGGGCGGTTGCCCAACCGCGCCCTACCCAAACACCGTCCCTGCACATACCCAATTCTGGGGAACGTTATTTTTCTCTTCAATATTATAGTGTTTTTATTATTTTATATATGGACATAATTTTATATTTATAGACAGTAGCTCCACCAAGTGGGTCCAATTGTAGTTCTAAAACAAGTAGTTTGTTGGTTCTTAACATTTTCGTACTTATGTTATGTCTATTAAATTTTATTTATGTATATAGAAAAATTTATGAGGTATGCATAATACGTGTATGTGAAACCATGGAAATACACATACAAAATTTCAACACAATCGGTCAAGCCGTTTAGTGGTTGACATACTGAGAGCATCAGCTATCTCAGTACGAATAATGGTAATTCTCCCCTACTCCCGTTGTCCTTTCAACAGAAATGAAGCATTTTTCCGCGGTATAACGCCCACGCCCATACAAGTAATTCTATTTGCTATCTGGTGCTTGTTTCCTGGTGCCTGCTACCTGGTGCCTGCTGCCTGGTACCAGCTCCTCAGTGGTGGACCCGAGGACCCTGAACTGGCGGTAGCTGCGCCGC
>NJDD01037561.1:280107-298580 GCA_002245505.1 Calephelis nemesis
AACTGCCCTCTTCTACTGCTGCTTCTGGCTGCTGAGGGAAGGTGCCAAGGGATCCCCCTACTCCAGCCGCTGAGGACTATAGCAGCTGTCTTCCGTGCTGCGCTCCGTGCTCCGTCGACCAGTCTTTGAGCCATCGACGTATTCCACGCCCATTTATTTTCCTTTACGATCGCACTTGCAGAAAACTTTATAGTGCACAGTGCACAGACATTTACTGAGACTTTTATTTTAATTTTAAATACAGTGTAACTTTGTTACTAGATTTTTATCTAAAACTTCTCAAATCAACAAGATTCCCTACCAACAGCCAAACTTAAGCAAGTTTGACTGTTTGTTTGTTTTTGTTTATTTTTCTGTTAACATAGTGGTGGGTGGTAGCTAAGCCATCCCCTCTACGTTGCAATAGTGACTAATGACTGTATAAGAATTAATTGATACGGAAGACATGTGACTAATGACTGTCTAAGAATTAATTAATACTGAAGACGTGGCAGCATGGCCTCAAGGTCTTAGCCGACCCCAGAAAAGGGCAAATAAAATAAAAATAAAACAGTTTTTGGCGCCATCGTGAAAAAAGGTGGTCGAATTTCGTGTTAATATTGAGTGAAATTAGTTAATTTAGGTGGGAATTAGTTTAGTTTTGTCCAGTGAACATGCACAAATGAAGTAATCATGAAGAAATTAGTGTATTGTGAATTTCCTCGCTGCCGCCAAATCTCCCAAAGTGAGCTTGTGTAAAGTAACAACCGCTTTACTCAAGAGCCTGACGTGACTTTGTAAATAGTGACTGATGACTATATAAGAATAATTAACGGAAGACATGTGACTAATGACGAAATAAATAATACGGAAGACATGGCAGCATGGCCGAAAGGTCTTAGCCGGCCCCAGAAACGGTCAAATAAACTTAAAAAAATAAAAAAAACTAATAATAACAAAATTAATTGCGGGAAAATAGAAAGAAAGCGAGAAATAAGAAAAACGTTAAATAAATATCATGGAAACTAGAGAAAAGTCTGTAAAAAAATGTTTTCAGTTGACTCAACAAGTTTTTGAAAACTTAAATATATCTCATTTCGACTCGACATGTTTAACTGTTCTGTATAATAAACATCAAATTTTTATTTATTGCGAGCTCAAATTTGAAGAATTGAATAGAGAACTAATTCCAGAGTTTGATATCTTCAAACTTGTTGTGTTTAGTAATCATATTGTCTGCTTAGATTTCTCAGGTAATGTTCACTTAATCGTACTGAAGTTTAAACAGTTGACGCCGAAAATAAGTTGTTCGTTTCAACCTCGTCTACAAAATGTTATTGAAATTGATTCCACTGTAGATTACTTTTACAGCTTTAAGTCTGTAACTGGTAAATATTTTATTTGTCAACATTCCACAAGTCCTGAATTTCATACGAAAAAAGAAGTTGAATTAAAAATAGAAGCTATTATTACAAATAAGAATAATGTAATCTTTTACACACAAAGCTTAAATGAGTTAGACTTTCAGAAAGTGAAATGTTTTTTGAAAATCGAAGACACTTGGAACCATCATACATTAATACTTATAAGTTTTGATAGATTAATGGTTTATGCAATTTTGTATAGTAACAGTGTATCTGCTGAACCATTAATACCAGTGGAACTGTATACATGCCCTACGGAGATTTGTAATTTAATGATTTTAAAGTCGGAATATCTTAGTCTAATTTTAAGTTTGACTATAGGTACTGTTATTAAAATTCCATTCGGAACAAATGAAAAAGAACTTATTATACATTTAAATAGTTCTGTACACCAGTCAATTTGTGTTAACAACTACATTTTATATACAGACAGTGTAACTTTATGGAAAGTAGAAAATGCCTATACAGATGATCTTACCTTTAAAAAGTGTTTCATATCAAATGTTAAAGATTTTTATTGTGTTAAAAATTTGATAATATGCACTACTTTTAATAACTTAGTCTACTTATTTAATAATGAAGAATATTTTAACTCCAAGACACAGCAGTACATTTCGTCAGATATGGTATTCAGTAATTCTGATTGCCTTAAAAAAATTACAGACGAAACAGCAAAGAGTGCAGAAATTATATCTAAAATAAACAAAACAAAGAGTTATATATCAACTTTAGCATTGTCTGCAAGACAAGATGTGATGGATGATATTATTAAATATAATTTGATTATTTATGAATGTTTTGAAAATATTTTGAAAGAAAATATAATGTTATCATTAGTTGATGACATTAAGAAGTATTACGATATGGATTCAAAATATTTGTTGATTAAAATATCAACAACTTCATTACTACAAAAGTTCAGTGAAATATTATCAAATGTTCTAGGAGATTTAAGAATTCATATAATTGTTAAATCTAGAACTTATGTTTTGAAAACAGTCACTATATCCGTAGACGGACAGATGAAAAAGATGAACATAGTGGTACCATTGAAGTATAATAAATCTACAAACAAAATTCACGTAGCAGTGAAACTTATAACAAAAATGTCTTCAGTATTTGATAACAAGCAACCTTTGTGGACAGTTTTACATAATAAAGATATTGTATTAAATTCTGAACATTTTATAAAGACTTACAAACAAAATAATTATATTGTGTTTCTAAATAATAAAAGAGTTACAACTGAAGATTTGCTGTACGAAAATGCAACACGTTTATGGAGTCATTTACTACAATTTAATAAGATATCTGTTAAAAATACTGAAATTTGGTGCTTATTTTTGAAATTACCTGAAAATTATGAACAAATATTCAGGAAAAACACTTATCTGAAGCAATGCCTTGATCTCAATAAAGCTGAATGGATTCAAAAATTAATTACACAAGAGGGTTTTCTAAAAGCCAGAAATGAAGTATGTTTTGATATTGGTGATGAAGTCAAAATAGAAATCATAAAAGATGGATTTTCAAAGCCATCACTCAAAATAAGTAGTTTTAACTTAGAGTTAGCATTCAATATTAAATTATTCTTCGCAAACTTATTATATTTTTGTGGTAACCAGTTGCCATCTGGTACGGAGTTTGTTGACCAGGCTGTCTACTCGTCTACAGAGGTAATAATTTTGCTTATCAGTTATGATTACATATTTTTAAAGGCATACTACAGTTTGCATCATGTAAAAAGAAAACTGAGCTTCATTAGAAGGGTGTCCATGTGTTTGAACATGGGTACAGTGTACAGCTCAAATCAATTTATAGCTCATTTTCCCTACCTGATCTTTCATACCAGCAATTTAACCAGTAAAATGCTCACGGCACAGATAGAGGCCAGCTTTTTTTTATGTGATGTGAGTTATAGTAGATGGAAGTTAGGGGTTAGTTGTTAACTAACAACAAAAGAAGTATCAATTTTGACACAGTTTTATCAACTAGTTTTTTTAAGCTAGTAAGTATCTACTAATATTATTAACATAAAATATAGGTAATAACAAAAAGCTTGATGTGATTTTAGTTAATTTTAGCTCTGAATTAGATTAGACAGTAGTGAAAGGCTAATAAAGACAAATTATAAAAATTGATGTGAGCAAATTATATACTTGTGTTAAGATACACTAAACTATACTAATACACTATAATATATTATAATATTATGTTTACTAAAGTCTGCTATTACAAAGAATTAATTAAATAGATACCAGTATAAATACCCAGACCCAGAAATACAAACATTTATGCTCAATAAATAAAGATCTGCCCTTGTCGAGAATCGAACTCAAGCCTTGCTTGTGGTCTGAGGGATGAGGAGGGTACGCTAACTCCACAGCAAAAGAGGTAGCCAGTTTAATTGTCTATGCAATGAATCATATTGATAAATTGGTATTACATATTTAGAGTAAGGAGTAATTTGGTAAAACTAGCCATTTGTTTATTATTTTAATAATCTTTAATTAAAAGTATCTTCATGCTCATATCCCCGAAGAGGTAGGCAGAGGCACAACCAAGGCACCCACGACTAGCCGAAGACACCAAGTCCCACAATGTGATAGGTGGCAAGCCTATCGCCAACCGGGCACATTTCCAATCCCGACCAACATTTTGTAATTAGAAAAATCCAATTTTCTTTTTGTTTGCTGACCCGGGATTCGAACCCGGGACCTCATGCAGTCAAGTCCAACACCCAGACCGCTAGGCCACAGAGGCGATACTTTTCTTTAAATCTAATCTTTAATAACTGCAAACATTTTGACACTGGCCAATGTTAAATTAAGCTACTTCCAAACATCACCATGCCAAAAGAGTATTTCCTAGATGGTACTTTGCCTTTTCCAAGGCCTAATATTTTTTGTATCTATATAATGCAACATAATTTTGAAATTGTAGCCAGTATTATGTAGTATCTATTATGTATTGTTTCAGAGCCTGGAACAAGTTGTGAAAAAAGTTATGATGTCACATTCTGAAGAACAAGAAATGCGGAATATTTTTAAACAATGCCAAAAAATATTAAGTAATCTACTAATTTGATTCAAATATTAAGCAATGCAAGGGTTTCTTTTTTACTATTTTTAGATTCAGGTTAGATCTTAAACAAAAAAAAAGTGAATACTTATGCACTCATTAGAAAAAATTAAGATGCACATTTGGCACCTTAAAACCGCCCAATAAAAACGAGCGCGGCGTCATAGACGTGACTCTACCATGGACTATAGTAAGAAACTTTTTTGCTTATTTGTTATTAAATAACTCTGTTTAAAATAAATAAATCAATTCCTGCTGCCACAATGACACTGTCGTGTTCCGTTCTGGAGAGAGGGGTAGCCGGTAGACTTGCACAATAGGCCTTTCATCCTGACTTCGGGACAGCAACGCCCTTGTAACGTCTATGCCCTATGGTGTCTAAAGGCCACAGTTATCTCTTACCATCAGAAGAGTCGTGTGCGTGTTCGCTGAACTTTCAAAATAAAAAAATATACTAAATATATAGTAGGTAATGCGTATTTTTGTGTATACCTACCAAGATCACGTGTTATTAAACATTTTTAATTTTATTCTAATTATTCAACGGAAAACGTTAATTGTTATCGAAACCCTGTCTAAGCGTCTTAGTCACGATAATGTCACGACATCGTCACCAACACCATCACCAAAACTGTCGTAGCATGACATCTTCACGACACAGTCGCGATATCATCACTGCATCTTCACGATATAATCATGACATTGTCTCCAGCATAGCTAATCTCACAAAACAGTACTGACATTCTCACCGACTTCATCACAGGTATTGTCTCGTCACATTCTCGCGACATCATCACGACACCTTCAAAGACATAGTCATGACACCGTCACCTTATGACATCGTTACCGTCACGATATTCGTGTTGGCACAGTCACGATACATTTAAGATATCACCAGCAACACTATCACCGTCAAGACATCAAAACCATCGTGACATAATTGCGATATTATCACGACACCGACACGACATGACCAACGATATCATCGTAACCATCACTGTTAATATCTATAATTACCGTTGTCATTTTTGCACGGATTTTTTTTTGTACGTTACTTAAAAAGTATGTTTAAAATAAATTTAATAAAACCCCATTTGAAATGCTTTAAAAATCAAGCCCTTTGATTTGATAACTCGCACGAAATAATTGTCAGACTTATTTTTACATCCTCCCACTTAAGTCGACCTAGCACTGTAACCCTCCTACCCAATTTCGCCCATATTCGAGCTTAATAATTGCATTAAGCATATCTACACGCCTACCAAATTTTATAAAGATTGGATCAAAACTATTCAAGCAATCGTCGAACAAACATACAACCCTATTTGAACCGAGACTTTCACTCGATTCACTCGCTTGATTGATTTGTAGGATACGTGGATATTTTTTTTAATAATAATAATAATAAATAATAATAAATAATAGTTATATTATGCTTGTGTTATGGGTGTTAGTCAACGATACTAATACATAGAAATACTTAAATATATACCAGAATAAATTTAATAAACACCCAGACCCGGAAATGCAGACATCTAAATGTTCATCACACAAATGCCTGCCCCCGTCGGGAATCGAACCCGAGCCTCGCGGTTGATCGGTTTAGTTAGGCGTGTACGCTAGCCACTCGACCAACGAGGCGGTGAACGTGAATATTTCCTTACTTCGTTTCGTCTTGTTTATGAAACAATATACTAGACTAGTAAGATATATAATAAACTAGCTGTTACCCGCGGCTTCGCTCGCGTAGTCTACTAATTTGATATTTAGCTCTCCAACACTGCTCGTTAAAATTTTAAGATAAAATGTAGCCTAGGTATATCGCTATCCAAAGTTTCATATGTTTTTTTTAATGTTAAAATCAATTTAGCAATTTTGCCGTCAAAACTGAACATACACTTTCTCTTTTCTAATTTCACCTTAGATAAATAGTAGGAATACGTTATTGTTTCCATAGTTTTATCTGCACTTCGGCAAATCCTGTGAAATTAAACTGTATAGCAAGTTATGGAAACCTCTAACAGATTTTTTTTCGAAATTTTAGAAATATACATATCGTCTCTGAGGTCTAACCGTGCGTCTTCGGAATGACTTCTTGAAATCTTGGGTTTGATCTCCGGTCCGGGCAACAAAAAAACACAAATAGAAATTGTGAAGTTTCAATTTTCTACCTAATAGTAACGTTGCCACTTGCCCGGGATTGGATAAGTGCCCGGTTGGCTACAGTAATGTCATCTACCAAAATGAACTTAATGTCTTCGGCTAGTCGTGAGCGCTCTGGTTGTGCAGTTAGGCAGAACTTCGGGGATATCTTCAGAAACTCACATTTAGAAATTGTCATCTACTAAATTGGATTTAATGTCTTCAGCTAGTCGTGAGCGCTCTGGTTGTACAGTTAGGCCGAACTAACCCTTCGAGGATATCTTCAGAAACTCACATATTTAGAAATAGTAGCAACAAAATTAAACTCTTCAGCTTTTTAATATTAGTTTGAACAGATTCTGCGATAAATTTGACCTTGCACAGAAAAATGTCCTAGCATAATGATGTGTCTACCTACTCTAAACGACGTCATTTTAAAACAATTATTGCTTTTGCGCATATTGCTTAAAAATCTTCGAGATTCATTAGAATTGCACAATAAAGGAGACTTTAGCAACTCAGCTGGTTCACCAAGCTAAGTAATAATACCTTACCATTAGCACAACTCTGCGTTTCATCTTTGAATTTTAAGGGATCACAATGCCAAATAAAAATTAAAGGAGTATTTTTATACTGTAACTTGTGGTCATAATAGAATCCTGCATTAACAAAAACATTCCTATTAAACCTTCTGAAAATGATTCTACTTTAAGCTGGACGCTGAGCGCTAGCTGATCTTCTCCCTTGCGTCTGTGTAAATATCTCCAAGTCCCTCAAAGATACTTAACGGTCAGCCTATTCCAGAAGTCTGTTGAGTCTGTGTATGGAGTGACCATTGTCGAATGCTAGCAAGTGATCATAATCCACAAAAACACTATTCTTGCCAACATTTTTTCAGAGTTTCCCTCGTTTTTACCCAGGATTTTATCATCAATTCCTGACCTGGTGACCATGGGACCACCTCTGAAATATACCCTTTCAAACAAAAAAACGATTTTCCATAAGAACATTCATCACCTCTTTTTACCCATTCTCCCTCATTTTTAGTGATAAAAAGTAGTCTATGTTCTTTCGTTCATCATAAAGTGTCTAAATACAAAGTTTCACTGTTACAGCTTTAAAAATGACGAATATACATATGAACAGTCATCCCCTCTTTTTACTCATTCTCCCCCATTTTTTGCTATAAAAAGTAGCCTTTGTTATTTCATTTATCATAAAGTGTCTAAATACAAAGTTTCCCTGTTACAGCTTTAAAAATGACGAATTTCCATACGAACATTCATCCCCTCTTTTTACTCATTCTCCCCTATTTTTTGCAATAAAAAGTAGCCTATGTTGTTCCTTAGGGTCTATTCTATTTCTGTACCAAATTTCATCAAAATCGGTTCACTGGTTTAGGCGTGAAAGCGTAACAGACAGACAGAGTTACTTTCGCATTTATAATGTTAGTAGGGATTTTTAACCAATTTTGGTATGATTATGATATTAATATTTGCTATTTTGCTATGTGTTTCATAATTTCTTTGTGTGTTTTTCGTTAATGATAAACTGATGTTAGTATGTGGTTCATTGTTATGGACTTTTTGTAAAAAATACTGTTAAATATTTTTCCTACGCAAATTGTACCACCCCCGTTAACCCCCATAGGGGTTGATTTTCAAAAAACGCTTAGATATGTATCTCATAATTTGTATTGCAAAGCATTATTTCAGTGTCACGCAAAATATTTCAATATAATTAAATTTTCCATACAAACTTAGCCACCCCCTTTAACCCCCAATGTGTGTGAATTTCGAAAAACTCTGATATACGTTTTTCATCATTTGTATTAAAAAGCATTAATTTAACTTTGAATTAATGCTTTTTTTCATGAATAGTAAAATGTCAATCTAAAAGCCGCAACGTCAAAGCATGAGTTGTGAGACATGGCCAGCCGTAAAAAATATTTATTACTTCCATGATTTTAACGGATTTAGCAAATTACTAGCAGTAATTTTACCCTAAATTTTACGGTTCTGTTTCTTTGAAAGGTCGTGTAATATTTTAATCGTAAAAATCATTCGTAAATAGCAATATTTATGAAAATACTGTTTTTAACCTGTTTACAATTATTAAGTGTGGAAACACACATCAAATATGATTCTGCTAATGAAATGAATTGTAGATGAATCGCCGAAAAGGCGCGACCATTTTACCAAAAAATATATGAATTGCTGCAATATTGCTACAATTCACGAAATGAATTCCTTTTAGATGAATTGCTAAAAGTGGCGGTTTTAGACCCGCTGTTTTGCCAATCTGCTTTTTCAGTTTTCGAGGTAAATTAGTCCTGTTAGATCGAACTGTCGCTGTAGTATGTATGTTCTGTTCAAATAATCACTGCATTAGTTCTGTAGAAGAAAAGAAATTGTCGAAAGCAACATGAACATTATCCATCTTTTCTTCAATAAGTGCTTTGCAGAGACTAGTAACTACACTAGCGCCCAATCCTAATTCTATTTCGTGGTCCTTTTTGCCAGTATATATTTCAAATTCGTATAGATAGCCAGTGCTACTATCACAACGCGCCCATATTTTGAAGCCTCTTTTCACAGGCTTATTTGGCATGTATTGCTTCAAAGTACTGCGACCTTTGAACTTCACCATGCACTCGTCTATACTTTGTGATGAAGAGTTCCGTGCCCCATTTTGAAAAGCAGTATTCATGAAGTCAATAAGTGGCCTAATTTTATACAGTTTGTCGAAACCTGGTTCTCCCCTTTTAGGCATTTTTGTATTATCATTTATATGTAAATTCCTTAGTATCATTTTAAATCGTTTACATGTCATTACATCTGCAATTTCACGGACGCAAAACAGTGGATCTGTTGACCAATATAGATCTAGATTAGGAAGAGGATGTACACTCATCAATATCAGTGATCCAAAAAAAGCCTGAATTTCTACAACAGAAACGTCAACCCAATTCTTCTGCTTGTTTTGAGCTGCATAGAGATTGGTTTGTTCAACGATGATAGACAAATTTCCTCTGAAAAAAATAATCTAAAATATGCATGAGGACCACTTCTGTTTAGAAAGTTCTGTAATGGTTTTACTATATCATCAAACTTTTCAGTAGGTGCCTTGTGCGGGAAAAGCACTTTCTTCCAATCATCATCACTTTCGTCGTCGTCGTCATCTTCAGTATCTGAAATAGTTTCTGGCTCCGGACTATCGTTTCTCAGAATAATTGTATTGTCTAGTGCCGATTGGTCGTCATTTTGTGTTGCAGTAACTTCACTTACAGAATGTATAGGTGAATTGACAGCAACATGGCTAGAAGTAGATGGAGAATCCAAAATATTTTCAAGTTTTTCTTGACTTACTTCCGTGAAAATCGTCTCCTTTTCCCCTTCGTCGCTTTCGTAGCCGTCTTCCGAATCCTCACCATCCGACAAGCCAAAAAGCTCTTGTAAAGTTGACTCAAGTTTATCAAGAGGTATGACCTGCAACAAACAGGCTCTGGTCAATATATGGACGTCATAGTTTGTGGTAGTTTTGTAACAAAATACGAAAATAAAGTCTAAAATCAATATATATATATATATATATCTCATATCTACAATAATTAGAACATAATATAAAAGAAAACATACCTTTCTACTCATTTTTCACGAAGATTATGTTAGATTAAAAAAAAGCACTCAAAAATCACCAAATCTTGACAGTCATTCGATGAGATGATAAAATGGGCGTGTTCGGCCAAAGTAAGTACTTACTAAATTTAGTAAGTCACTTACTATGCTTACAAAATTTTCGGCCGGGACACAAAATAAGTGCTAACGCAGTAAGTATGGCTTAATATACGACGCCATTTTGCTTATTGTTTATGTACGGGATATGACATAAACCGGTGTTTTGTGTTATGTCAAGCCAGTAAGTCTGTCCTCGCCAAAAAGCGCTACAGTCAGCTTGTAAGACTTTAATTTTTTTATGCTTACTGGCTTACTAAGTTTAGTAAGTACTTAATTCGGCCGAACACGCCCAATGTCCGCCATAGTTTTTTTTTTTTGCGTTTTGTTCCTGTTTGCAAACTGTCAAATCATAGAGTAAAAAAGTTGAATTCGTTTGACGTCTCAATATGCCGCCAAAATCAAAAGTTTATGGTGTCCATAATATGGACATAGCCGTATAAAGGGTTAAGTAAATCCGGTTTACTTGCATTATAAACCTATGTTACACATCTTAAGGTTCAAGCTTACTTGTGTTTTGTACCTCAGTGTGGTCCCTGTAGTAAACCCAAATCCCCGTCTTCATGCCCATATCCCCGAACGTGTAGGTAGGCGCAACCAAGACGCGTTTGACTAGTCGAAGATACTAAGGCCCACAATATGATAGGTGGCAAACCTATCGCCAACCGGGCATGTATCCAATCCCGAGCAACGTTATTTTTTCATTAGAAAATAGAAAATATACTTTTTTTTTTGCCCGACCCAGGGATCGAACCCGGGACCTCAAGAAATCAAGTCCGACGCCGGACCGCTAGACCAAAAAAGGCGAACCTCTGTAGTACTATAAATTATTCTGTACTTTAATTATGGAAAGATAAATAAGTAGGGAAGTCTTCTGATAATAATGTGTGTGCATACACTGCCCTTACTAATAAAATAAAACTTACGTCGATGATCCGATGTAGCTTCACTTTTGCTAACAAAAATGAAGTTACACACCAGATTAACGGGCGTGTTAGCAAGCTCGTGTTTGAAGTTTGAAAACCACTGATCTATAAATAATAAAATTCTATGAGCTATAAATAAATTATTGTATCTTTTGAAACTAATGATGTACTGTAAATAAAAATCTAAATAGTATTAAATCTATTTTATTTAGACCATTCTCCTCAGGAGTTCATTTATCTTGTCCTCCCGGTTTCCGAAGTCACCACCGTCCACGTAATGGATGGTCTTCTTACGCCAGCCACCAGTTGGATTGTTCAGTTTGAATGGCCATAGGAAATTGCTTGCATACTGTAAACAAATGAAAATATAATTTATTTCTAATTCCACACAAGACAATAGCAAACTGTCATTATCAAGGCCGGTACATTATTATTCCAAACTAGCTTTTCCCGCCGTTTAGCTCGCGTCGAATTCAGGGCAACATAGTTTTCCTCTTTTCCTAAAAAAAACAACAAAAGAGAATGTGGAAGAGCACTCGTAACAGAAAACTAAAACATTACTGTAGATATTTTTTCATTTGGAGAAAGAATGTAATTTCTGGGCATTGAACACATGCGAACGTGCTACATAGTTACAACAACTGACCACAGTAGAAGCATGTTTTTTAAGACTCTTTAATGTTTGCCCTTGCTCTTTGTTAATGGTCATAGCGAAACTATGGATGCCCGATCTGAAACGATTTTTTAAAAGATCGATTCACGGTAATACGATCTGCCGATTTTTTTTATAGATTCAACGGGATGCGATCTTTGCTAAGATCGAATCGTATGCCTGGAGATAGTATGAGGAATATCGTATCATTTAAAAACTAAAATAATGCAAAATAAATAATATTTGGAATAATTTATGACAACTCAAGACAAATATTTTAGCTACGATGTATCAACAAAGTAAGATTACGACCACATCTACTTATTAAAACTGTGGCGAGAGTGTGAAATATGAATCTTTAGATACATAATGTCTATACTTCACGCCCATATCCCCGAAGGGGTAAGCAGAGACAACCAGGGCACTCACGACTTGCCGAAAACACTAAGTCCCACAATGTGATAAGGTGGCAAGCCTATGGCAAACCGGGCACATTTCCAATCCCGAGCAACGTTATTTTTATAAGAAAATTGGAAAAACCCAATTTTCTTTTTAAATTTATCTTATATTTATCTTTTTAAAATTTATATAGTATCTTAAAAGTAATATTTTAGTTGAGTAATTTAAAAGATTTAGACACTCAATTTAAAAGACCTCAGAAACCCAAACATACACAAGTATTGATTAAACACGGCGTATGTAATATTATTTTCATTGTTCTTTTGGAATAAACATGAGTAAGGGTGTTTGAGGCTTTGCGCTTTAAGTTTTAATATCTACAGATTCCAACACTCTGCATTGTCAGAAGGCAGAATAGAGTAGAGAATCGAGGAATTTTGCGATTAACTACCACGTTGTATTATGTATATACAAACACCATATTATACTGACGCAAATAAATCTATCTTTCTAAGCAATTCCACTGCCTTTTTATTATTTTTATAAAATACGATACAATTTTCCAAGATCGAATGAGATTGATACAATGCCATTTCGATTTAGATCGTGAATCGATTAACGGAGTTACGATCCATTACGATTAAAAAGATCGGGCATCCCTCAGCGAAACTAAGCTTATTCGGATATGAATTTTGAATTGGAACGACAAAGTTCCGTGGGAATTATCGCGTAACGTGGAATCATTACATTTCACAATTTTCTGCGCTAGTGAATATGATGGCGCTAATTATGTTCCGTCCAAGTATAAATGATCGGAAGTGTTATTTCATTACATAATTTCGAGGCATCTAAATTTCGCGTTTACATAAGTTTCGATTGAAGCTTGTGTGAGGGTATGGTATCTTTTAGGACCCACTGGTAACACTTCTTAAGTTATAATAGTTTTTTTTTCTCAAATGATAAATACATTTAATCTAAACTTGTGTATTAATTTTTATTCAAATTAATTTATTATTTTTGTAACAAAGAGATTTAACTAATACATTTACACCTTGAAAATTGCGGAAAGATTCGTACGAATTCGCTTCCCATTTTTAGAGGGTAGGGAACATTTTTATAAAATCTTAATCCCCTTGCATTCATTATTGCATTGCATTTATTCTTCGTTTACAAAAGAGTCTATACCAATTTTTAGTTACCATGAAAACTGACAAAATCCCGTACAAACTCTCATCCCCTTTTTTAGAGGGCAGTTTCAATAACAAAAGGATAAACATATTTTTCTTTAATAACAAATAGTCCACATACCAGTGTTTGACATTTCACCTTGACCACTACGAAAATAAAACACAAAATTACAGCTCGTGTTTTAAGGGGTAATGAGGGTAGATTTCCAAAAAAAAATTATGCACATATTGTTCATTGATTACAAAATCTCCAACGGGAATTCTTTTAGCAAGTGGGATAAAAAGTAGCCTATAACCTTCCTTGGAATAGTTGATTCAGCTAAAATCTTGGTCAGGATACAGACAGACAAGAATTCTAAAAATGCTAGAAATGTGTTCTGTTGCCCATTTTTACTTGCCATCGCCTAGTTTTTTTTAAATATCTTCAATGTACAGAATGCACTCTTTTACAGATTTATTATACAATAATATGTAGAATTGAAATCAACTGATTAAAATTGCTACTTTAATAATAATTTAAAGCAAATATAATAACTAAGTCATAAACAATGACATAGACGTTGACTGTCCCTCTTTCGAAGACAATAATTTTCCAGCAATTTTGTTATTCAAATCACAACACAATAGTGACATTAGTACTGATATAGCATCAGTAGTTGTCAACTATTGTGAAACGGCAAAGAATAGGTATAGGTATCATTAATAAGATTTCGAAGGAAGGTATTTGACTTGTTGTTAGATAAAACATATTATAGTGTCAAGGATTTTCTTGTAAAAAAAATTTATAGTAAAATAACTAATAATTATTAACCAAATATAATGAAAGGTATGGCTAGGTTTGGAAACGGTGGTAGTTTACGGTAGACAGGGTTAAATTCAATTATAGTTATTAAATTTTTTGGTAATAAATAATTAATCTAGTTATAAATATAAATCATTGGCTTAGAAGTTAAAGCATATGTACCTTATTAAATAATATTTTTTATAAATGTTAAAATATTTGCACACCAAAACATGGTAGAATATGTTGATATACTTAAATATTTTTGTAACATCTCATTTACACACATATTTCCGCAAATAAATCATTTTCTTTCTTTCTTTCTAAGTGTTTGCAGTATAGTACCACCTAATAATAGTCATGGTGTTATATATTACTACCAACATCTTAAAGAACCATTTTTATAAGGATTTACCTTGAACTTGTCTCCAACAGTGAAGATTTCGTGGATGAGATCTTCAACACAGATGATATTGCTCTTGCCCAATTTCTCTTCAATTATCTTGTTTGATGTGATGGCAACTCTTTGTCCCTTGACTTTAGCGAAGCCACGCTTGTAGATGAGCTGAAAATTTTATAAATTTATAGTATTTGTTGAAAAACTTATCAGCATGAGACATGTTATAAAGTAAAACCAAAGAATTGGTGATGTGAGATCTTTGCATTGGGTTAGATCTATGTTTATTGAAGGCAGAATTTTAGTTGCTATAATTGTTAATTATATTCAATTATAACTATCATAGACATAGGTACATTCCAGAATCTATTGAATAATTCTAGACAAAAAGTAAAAAATTTTTTTGGACACATCAACACTAAAAAGAGTTAGTTTACTTTAGGACTTTTTCGAGAGTACTTACTACTGACAATTAAGTAGACAGTTGTATCTGAATTTCAGTTACAGCTTTTAAAAGTATGTAAGAGTGATAGGAAAGTTGCCTGTGCAAATATCACGACACCATAGGGTCACTCCCGTTACTGTTGCGCTAAATATTTGTCACTTCCAACCCAATTGCGATGTTGTAAGTGTTCGTGCTAGCGCTTTTTTTTTAATGTTTCTATATAGTAACAGTAGCAGTAGCATAAAAAATTTTGTAGTAGTAAAAAAAGGGGTTCTTTTTCCTGTAAGTTTATTTGATGATTACCTTAATGACTGTTAAAATTGACTACTTTTATTATTTTAAGAGAATAATTTAAAACAGATTTTTATTTAGTGAACAAAGGCATACACAGTGAATGTTAATGAAATATTTAAACTAGGATTTAGCAAAGGACTAAAAATTTGCTTTATTAAAAAAAGTTCCCATCTTCACTCCTATATCCCCGAACACCGGAGACAGAGGCACAACCAAGGTACTCACGACTAACAGAAGCCACAATTATTATTAAAACAATAACAATTATTAAAAAATCAATTAGCCACTTATTGTCAACCAGGCACATATCCAACCACGAGCAACATTTTTTTGTTATAAAATTGGAAAAACCACATTTTCTTTTAGTTATCAGGCAACTAGAGATTGAACCTGGAAAATCATGACGTCAAGTCCAACACAAGGACAGCTAGACCACACAGGCAATATTATTATTATGTAGCGATAATGTTTTATTATAAACATCAAAATAAAAATACCTCACGCACACTCTTCAAGTTAGGATAGCCCCATGTGATATAAGGTTCGGCGATACGGAGCATGTTCACTGTAGCCTTGTTGAGCTTAACAAAGACGGCATTGTTGATTTGACGCAATCTGAACAACTGCAAGACTTTTCGTACCTATAAGAGAAATAAAATTTGTAGCTCAAACATGTTGAAGTCCAGACTTGGGAAACATACATTTATTTTTTTAATATTACGCATTTAAAATGGAGACTGTTTTTTAAAGGTAAGAATAAGACATAGTCA
Source organism: Calephelis nemesis (assembly GCA_002245505.1). Lineage (NCBI taxonomy): Eukaryota > Metazoa > Arthropoda > Insecta > Lepidoptera > Riodinidae > Calephelis > Calephelis nemesis. Next base: position 296,319 of record NJDD01037561.1, read on the forward strand.
AGACATTCAAGGCGAAAATAGTGCATTTAGCTGGGATGTCTAGTCTCTTGAGTAACAATCCAAAACTGGAATATTACCATAAAACAATAGAAAACATTCATAGAAACATTCAATAGATTGAATTTGCATTTGCTTGGACTGTGCAGAATAATCTATTTTTTGAATAATCGATTATTTTTCACATCCCTAGGCCTATGTATACAGTTCTACAATAAACTTCCCAATTATATGAAAGAACTTCCAATCAATAAATTTAAGAAATGTGTTAAATGAAAATAAATTAAAAGAGTTATTATAACATTACTGAATATTTAGCAGATAAGACTGCTTGGGATTAATTGCTCCTCATGCCAATCTCTTATAATATATAATGTATCATTATATAAATTATTGTAAATATATTTTAAAGTAAGAAAAAAAAAAGACAAGCCCGCTGAGTTTCTTGCCGGATCTTCTCAGTGTACGGCAGCGTTCCGATCCGGTGGTAGATTTATTATTATATAGACCCGTCACAAGTGCCTCTTGTAGGTTTAAGTGAAATAAAGATGATTTATTATTATTAATAAAAACATGAATTTCTTACCTTAGGTGAAACCTGGTTAATACCACGAATACGGATGACAAAAGCAAGCTTAGCTTCCCCAGGTACATAGTAGTTTCCACGATTGCGGGCCTGAAAAATCGGAAATAGCCAATAAATATTTTTTAGCAAAAGCCAGATAACAAGCATGTGGCTCCCCTAATGGTAATAGGTTACTAAGAACTTATTAGATACCACAGATGTTAGGTCTCTATCTTGTGAATGGGGAATTAGTCCTAAGTTGCAAGACTGCCAATCTGGAAAAGAATGTGAAACTGTCATGATGATGACAGAAGTAGGTAAGGTGGTGGATCCCATTCATAAAGGTGGCTGCATAGCACTACCATCAGTGGTCTTGTTGATAATGACCCATTTTTAACCTTTGCTCACCTCTGCTACCAGGCATAATAATATGGACTAATCTACATAGAGGACAAGTACCAACATAGGGATAGTTATTATAAATTTATATTACTGTAGTTTGTTATAAAACCTTTAAAAACCCCCACAAGTATTTGTATTAATAATATAATTATTTAACCCTTAACCACCTGCGAGCGGTCTCACAGACCACAACGGTTTTTAAAATTCAAATATTTCCATGTGTGAGTGGCGTGCGGTACAGCGCGTTCATGTACCTTTTCTGCTCACCAATTAGTATCGTGCTTGCGCTCGCCGAGTGATTTCGTGCGCGCGTTGGCTCAGGGTAAGTAAAAATACTTCGCCAGCGGTCTCCCTGACCACACCTAGGTGGTTGAGTGACTTTTTCGAGATTGTTTCTTTTTACTGTTTTAGTTTTGAAAATTAACATAAATGACGAAAAATAAAAAAAATCAAACGCGAAATACCGCCCCAGTTCAAACCGTCTAAGCAGCGACCAAAAGATTCTTCCTTGATTGAATTTATGTACGTTATGTTTGTCATCTTACGTACCAAAGGAAAACAAGGCACTGGTTTTGTTTTTAAGCATGCATAATACTGCGAGTATTGACCAAAGTACCAAAAAACCTGAGATGATAATGTACTATAACCAAACACAATCATAGATTCTCGAATTACTCCACTTCTCATCGGACGCGAAAATGGCCTTTGGCTATATTTTGCAGAATGTTAGACATCTCTGCTTCTAATGCATATATAGTTAGTTGCAGTAACTAAGCTCAAAAGACTAAAAGTCAATATAAATTGCTGAAAATGTTAACTCATTACTCAACAACTTACAAAACCGCACATGGAACGCCGCGAAAAAAATGAATGAAACGTTTTGAGGGACGTAAAGAACTCTATTTGTAAAAAAAAATTGTAAAACTTCAAGCTTTGCAATTTTGTTTATTTTTTCGTGTTTTGTTTAATTTTTTAGTTTAATTTTCTTTTTAGTTTATTCAAATTATTAGAAATAAAAAAATGAAGTATAAAAATTAAGTTCCTATTAATAAAGATCTCTTTAACTGAGAACGTCGCTGAAGCTAGCCAACAAAAAAGATAATCAGTGTAACCCTTTCGCTGCTACTGCAATTAATTAATTATAGTTAAACATCATTTTTACTTCAACTGTTTAAAAGCTTCAAATAATAAAATAAACATTATAGTTATATAGACAAGACTTTTTATAGATGGGGCTTGTTTACTTTGACATTCTTCTTTAGTTTTATTCGCCAAATATGATGTACTAACTATTTAAT
>NJDD01037566.1:0-36146 GCA_002245505.1 Calephelis nemesis
GGGGAACGATTTTAATGTATGACATTGTCAATCTATTATATTTACTAATCTCTGATGAAACTAAAATTTGCATTACATCAACAGAAGCTTCTTGGCCGACCAATCGAAGTAATTTTCTGTGAAAATAAGAGTACCCATCAATTAATTCTTCTGGTGGTACACTTTTGAAATACAGAATTTTTCCCCGTGTTGGTCCGGGCTCCTTTGCAGATAGACCATCTGCCTTCCTTGCTAGGCAGCTCGTAAAAGGCGAGCATAGACTTACCATCACTAGCACCGTGACATCTGAATAGGTGGTAGAGGTTCGCAGTGACTCGCCACCTCAGGGTGCAACCCACCATTTACCACCTTCGGTGTCTCTAGGCGGCGTAATTTCTTAACATCAGGAAGGAAGGTGAAAAAAACTTTACAACATGGAATTTGAATTAGAAAGGAGGAAGAGGGCACATTTGCTGCTTCCGATGGACAAATAATCTACTAATGTGTTTGTAGCACTCATTTGTAAGATTCGGTCCCATGTGTACCAACAATTTATCCAAGCTCTTTTGAGCTGATGTCTTCAACAAATTAACATTTGAAAGCACGTAACGTAAAAAGGTGCGAAAGTGTTTTATTTTCAAATTTCGCTTTTATCGCAAATAAAATGCAGATTTCGCTTTTATCGCATCTATTTCGTAAAAACGAAATTTACGTACCCCTACTTATAACGTATCGAATAATACCATTTTAAAATGCTATTTTTGAATATAACATAGGGCAGACAATAATAAAAAGCAGTAAAACTGCAAAAAATAATTATGATAAAAATGTTAAAAATGAAAAAATAATAAAGAATTAATATTAATTATTATTTTAATATTAATTGTAAATTAATTGTTTTTTACTTTTTAGTTTTAAAGTCTGTTTTTTAACGTACTTATTTTTATTTAATACTTTTTAGTTTATTGCTGATGTTATTTTTATTTAATAAAAATAGACATCGGGATAGGTGAAAGTAGAAAAAGATGCTTATAAAATAAAATCTAATGGGCCTACCTGAATCAATTTTTTATGGGACCAATTCAAAACTATTCCGCATGAAACAAAAAAAACAATTAGGTACGTAAATCGGTTCAGAAACCTCAGATATTTATACTTTCGCGAGATGATCCAAGATGGATCATACACTTTTACAACATCCCGCTAGTAGTTTTGAGTTATACCTAATAATGCAAAATTATTTTTTTAACAACATAATCAAAAATGTATGCATTATTGACTATTACTCAAAAAAACACTAAGCGAATCATGATGAAATGAAACCACCTTATAATAATTACTTACTTTTATAAAAAAAAATATCAGAATCGGTTCGGCATTCACGGAAAAATCGCTTAAAAATAAAAAAAAATCATAGTCAAATTAGGAACTTCCTCTTTTTTTAGTTGCTTAAAAATGCCAACTAAGCAATCATCATCTTTTAAATTACCATGTTTTATGTGTTCTTTTTATTCGTTTCAGGTAATACGGGGTGTCCACATAGAAGAACCTCACCTAGTTAAGAAAAGAAGTATAGATCAGCCATTAAGAATTAGTATATTTTATGACCACTCTGTATATAGGTACGTACTTAAATTATATATTTTATTCTAAATCTCTCGCTGACGACTGCTCTCTAATCATTTTAGTAACTGAGCCTTTACCATGAGATGGTTACTGATATACCATGAGATTACGTTCGGTAAGTTACGTGTCGAAATCTGTAGCACTTTTGGTCTAAAAGTGTGTTTCTCTTAGTTACCGATAGAGGCGCTGTTCAAAGTTTTCATACAAACAATTATTTACAGAGACGGTAGCGAGTATAGCAAACTTGACAAGCCGTAAACTCATGGTAAGGGCACTGAGTGTAATACAGTGTATGATTATTTTGCTAGAGTGCTGTTCGCTCCCAACCTATTCTAGTCGTAATTTATCCGCTAGATACTGAGCTGGAAGGTAGGGACTAGGACTGCCTATGACTAGAACATGCATAAGATATAGCCATAAGATTTATGTCTATACATTTGAAATTTGAAAACAAAAAATCAAACATTAACGCCCGGTTCCTATAATCAAAGTAGCTAGTAGTAGTAGTAGTAGTAGTAGTTTAACCGTTCGTAGTTTGCTCAAAAGTAATGTAACGCTCCGTGTTACTCATATTTAAAAAAAATGTTCAGAGGTAACAGTCAAAAAACGAGCAACCGTTGTTAGCAACCTTACTAATCGTAAAAATTACTAATATCCGTATTCAAAACGACTCGTTTCTTGAATATGGGAACCAGTCATAAAAGAAACGAAGAGAAATGATGGAATCTCTAGGAATAATTTGCAAATTTTCGAAAAGAGAGTCATCAAATCGTGGCATGGTACTTAATGAAATAATAGCAGTTGGTTTTTGCAGTTTTGCTGCTTAAAGTAAATCGTTCGGAAGAGACACATCCAAAGTGGTAAAATGTGTCGCCCCTATAACTAAGTGTTGCCACAAATTACAAGAACTAATGCGGGATATTTTAAATATTAATCAATTTTTTTATTTGGAATTACCAATGACAAATTAAGTAATTGTAGTTAGTTTAACAATTTATTATCATAATTAATTAACAGATTAACTTTTTGGCCAGTCGTATTTTGATGTAGATTTAACTTTTTTAATGATGTCGTGTTCTTGTTTTTTTGTAGTTGTCATTTGTATAATTGTTGCAATCTTTTTTCAGGCTAGAACCAGAGAAGTTTGATATGATAAATGTGAGTATTTTTACTGTTTTAAGAAATTTCGAAATATCCTCATCATTGTCAAACGGCCAATGTTAATAATATTTCTCTAAAAATGGATTTCAAGCAATCTAGATAGCTGCGTATCCGCCGGCCTATCCTATACTAAATTGCCATATTTATCCTGTCCACAGATATGTTGTTAGCAAGCGATAACATAAAAATGGATCAAAATATCAATCTTGGACAGCAAGTTTTGGATTAGGATTGATTATTAATATTGGCCGTAACTCTTATACATTGCTGCACACTAATCTATGGTTATATACTTGTAATCGTCGGCACTTTGTGGAATTCCATTACATACACACTTTTTTAGGTAAACACTAACTTACAACCAAATAGATATTGAACATTAAATTAAAACAGACTTATCTATCTTTAGTTATAAAGCCCTGTTGATGCTGTAAAAAGTGAAACTGGTTGGCTATAGCGTAACATAAAGTGTTAAATAAAGTGTATAGTGGGAAATTACAACCGTTTACCTAAAAAAGTGTGTAAATTTATTTTAAGTTTTCGCTGTTCCCTTTCGACACTATAGACAGAAAAAGACCAATCAAGTTTAGTTCCGTCACATTTTTATAGACCAAAAATCGACTGATAAAATAAATAAATATCTCTGGACAAATTACACAAATTGAATCTAACCCCAATAAGCAAATCATATGCTTGTTATGGGTTACAGCGATACTAAAATATAGAAAATTATTGATATCATAATAAATTTAATTGTTAACATTAATATTAAATACATTTATTTATTCAGCTAGTTTAACAATAATTCTCATTTTTTTCAGAATACAATTTTACCAGAAGCTGTGAAGTTTTGGGAAGAGGCGCTCAAAGTCAGAAAAACAGGAGGTCCGATAAGATTAAATAGGTAAGTCATAATTTATAAAAATAGGGTATTTGCGTATCGCAAGCATCCGCTGCGTTTTATAAGATCTGTTAGTAGAAGATATGAACCAGGGTGACCGTCACTTTGTTGAAAATGCAATCAGATTGTAATGGGGGTTTGCAATTGCATTGCATTGCATTAGAACCGAGCTTTTTGCAGTCAGCCCGTATATCAGTGTCTGCAATAAGACAGGTATATATTTTTGAACTAACCAATCAAATGAAAGTAACCGACATCTACATACAGAAAAAAAATATTCGGCAGATCCACATATACAATAATAGAGCCGTACATTAGGTATGCGTTAATAAAACATATTGTTTAGTATAATAACAATGTTTATTACTTAAGTACATTCTTTTTGGTATCTATTTTACAAAAGTAGCATTTTTAGGTATATAAATAAAATAGGCTTTGAGGTAATTTGAAAAAAAAAATATTCATTACACACATACAATTTAAGTCATTATGACCTACTGTTTTCTGCCTGGGTTTTTGCCCGCATACCAATTATTTTTTTATTAATTGTAACCTTTATGTTATTCTGATGTATAAACTATATTCCTGTAAAGTTTTATCTAAATACTTAATCTAAATAAAAATTATATATTAGATTTAACTCTAAAACTATTAAGAGTCTTACGTTAAACCTGTTGTAAAAACTATCCTATCTAACGTTACGTCGTAATAATTATTTTTACTACGCTCAGCGCTTCGTACTTGCAATTTCCATTATACAATAATATAATGGTAACGTACTGCCGAACCACAAAAAAAACGTGTTTAACTAAACACTGTCTAAAATTGACACCCATGTATCAATTACATGCAATACATGGATGACGTCGCAGAATATCATTGGATAAGAAACCAATTTTAGACAGTGTTTAGTAAAACATGTGTTCAACGAGTGTTTGTTTTTTTGTAATTTGACCGCCTTGTTGGCCGAGTGGCTAGCGTACATGCTTCACCACACTGACCAATCGCGAGGCTCGGGTTCGATTCCCGACGGGGGCACGCATTTGTGTTATGAACATATAGATGTCTGCATTTGCGGGTCTAGGTGTTTATTAAATTTATTCTGGTATCTATTTAAGTATTTCTATGTATTAGAATGGCTGACAAACACCCATAACACAAGCATAGAATTTGTTTACTTTGGGGTTAGATTCAATTTGTGTAACTTGTCCAATTTATTTATTATTTAAAACAGTTTCTTTTGAGAAAAAAGCCGTGTTTTTACAATCAGGAGAGCCGCGTGTTTGTTCGCTATCTTATAATTAAATGTAATTTAGTCTTTGATATTGCTTGAAATAATAAAAGAAAAGAGATAGGTAGGCACCTTAATAAATGCTACGTCAGTCGGAATTTCGACATTATGTTATAATTGCGTGTGGTTTCAAAATACGCTCTGTCGAAAAGGTTAATACACTAGCGGCGATCTGTAATGGCCGGTTTGACAAATTACGATAGGGATGTGAATAGCAATTTATTATAGAAAAAAATAATTAGATAAGAGTCGAATTTATGTATTCGTATTAATAACTAGTAGAGCAAATAATAGCTCATTGAAATAGAATTATAAAACGAATATATAGTTATTAATGTTTAGTTAGGTATATAAACGTCATACCGGCCATCATAGCGTGCCTTTAGTATAGTTATAAAACATTTTAATAGTTAAACATACATTTCATAGAATATTTGCCTAGTAATTTCCCTTATTTTAACATCTTCAGTCAACATCATACATACTATAATTATTAATTTGGTTTAAACCAATAAGGGAGCGTCCGTTAATTACGTGAGGTCTTCAAAAGGTTGAGAGGGTCGAGTCAAATCTCATTAAATATTACTTTGGAGTGAGGGAGGGTCTGGGCACATGCTACGATAAACAAATTCAAATGTGTCCTGGTGTTGGACTTAACTTCAGGAGGTCCTGGGCCGCTATTGGATATGTGTTAGTTTGATATTAAATTTAGCACTAGGACATAGGTTTGGCATCTATCACATTATGATAACTAGTGTCTTAGGCTAATCGTGGGTGGCATGGTTGGTTGCCTTGGTCTACTTTTTTGAGGAAACTGGCTTGAAGATACTTTCAGATTGAAATTGTGAGAAAACAGTATTAGGGCCACTTGTACGTTTGTGGGTGAAATTTAAAAATGAATTAAACTGTCACATAATGTGATTTAACCCCAGGTAGAAGTTAACTCAGAGTTAAATAGTTGAGGTATTTATGTAATTGATGGGGACGGTCCCTAATATTTTTACATTTCAAGGCATGAGAGAAAGAAAAAGCTTTGAATTTTCAGGCCAGCTCAAATTAATATTATTTTTTTACTTTATGTTAATACTTTGCACTTCTGCACTTTAGAAGCAGTTACAATAAAGCATCGTCTCTATCCCAAACATTGTCTCACTAACCAATTTAAGCACATAAAATCTATTATTTCTATACTTTACTATAAACCATGTTCTGACATAGTATAGGAACTTCGTAAGCAATTAGGTTATTGCAGTGAGGACAGTAGTGATTCTTGTATTTGCAGCAGTTCGTGCAGTAGACGCAAATTGTCAGGGGGAAGCATCTGGAAAACAAAATGGTGCATGATTTGACAAACTCTTTTATTTAATATAGTTACAGTGCGGTTGAGACACTCTGCTGGATAGCTCACACCTTGACTGGACTGAGTGTGACGTATAAGGGCATCGCATTACAAAGCATACTCAGTCGGGCCGGCCGCATCGCATCGGCGAATTTTTGTTACTCAGTACCAACGAATAAAGTAATAAAAACGAGTAGCAACTCTTCTTCAAAATTTATAAGTATGAAAAGTAGCATATGTGGTACTTATTATGTGTAAAATTAAGTGTTAAAATGTCATTAGACCTCTATTAACATAGTGAAGATCGTTTTCACTCTCTTCTTTGGCGAAACCATATCGGAGAATGCGTGCTTGCTGCCGCGTAAAATCCCGCGTCATAGTGTGCGTTACTAGATATAAAATGTATGCAAGCGATCTAGGCGGATAATTGCGCTGCGATGCGCCCCGATGCGGAACGTCTATGTGTGCGCTCTATCCTTTCAAAGTGCGCTAAGAGAGAAGTGTCACATAAAGATATCATAAATATTGCTGAGGGCTCTGACCAGTCTCTGTCACATGACTGGAATTTTAGGCCACGTGTGCAAGATTAACATGGACATCTAACAGTTTAACAGTTATCACTTATCATAATATCACATAGGGGTATGAAAAATAGATGTTGACCGGTTCTCAGACCTACTCAATATGCTCACAATATTGCGTAAGAATCGGTCAAGCCGTTTCGGAGGAGTACGGTAACTGACATTGTAACTGGAGAATATTATATATAAGACTAGCTGTTGCCCACATGATTAATGGTCCAACCGGCACATTTTTACGGGATAGTAGCTATCCTATGTGTTAATCCAAGTTACCCTTTATATGTGTGCCAAATTTCATGAATATCCTTTCAGTAGTTTTTGCGTGAATAAGTAACAAACAAACATACAAACTTTCGCATTTATAACATTAATAGGATAATAGGATGTCGATATCAGAATTACGTCTTGCATGGTCCGTGTGAATGAAAATGTCAAAGAGTGACACTTACGAGAACAGGCAGATGAGTCCCAAGATATGTGTGAACACTCCACTCTCCCTGACCATCAGCGTGAGGACCCGAAGGCCGCAGTAGGGGCACATTATTTGTTTTCTATTCGCGTTGTGATTCGCATTGCGTTCTGTAAAAGTTGGCATATTTTTTATCGTCGGCACTTAGTGGAATTCCATGTATGATTTAGCATGAGTATGATTTCGCACTTTTCAAATATCAAAAAAGAGATATTTTTTTGAAAATTATATATTATATTTAAAACTAACTGTTACAGCGAACTTCATTTGTATGAAGCGTTTGCATGAAAAGAAATTGAAATATTGTTTTACTTAGTTTCCTCGCAGTTGAACGGTTTAAAAAGTATCTTACGTCCGTCTCCTGGTTCTTAGCTATTTTCCTATCAATTTTAAGCCAAATCGGCTTAGACGTTCTTGAGTTATAACAGCTGTTCTGTATGTAACTAACGCGACTATTTTTTAAATATACTAGCTGCGCAGGCAAACTTCGTTCCACCCGTTCAGTTTGAAAAAATTAAAATGTTATTTATCCTAGTTTCCTCATAGTCGAACGGGATAATCAGTCAAATAGATTCAGCAGTTCTTGAGTTATAAATAGTTTAACTAACACGACCTTCTTTTATATCGAACAAATAGATCCTAGACGTAAGAGGCACATGTCGCTTATAGGCCCCAAAGATAATATTGGTGCGTCGCTATCTTTTGGTCGGCATCTAGTATGTGTATGCAAGTAGATCAACTACCACTCTGCAACACAGGCCACTACAGGTAGATTGGAGAGCTCTGTTACTATGACAGGAATATTTAAAGCAGTGGCACTACTCTAAGCGTGCTGCTGCACAGAACAGTAACCACGCGAGAAAGAGTACCTAATTTTGATTGCTAGATTACGCCACTAGAGCTGTTCCTCAGACCAGCAAGAGCTTGCCCCGGGTTGTTTCCACAGCCTTGCCTATTGAGTATACGAGGCGGGGAGAGTGGTAAAAAACCTACGCTGTTGCTGGTGTTGTGGCTTGTGAATATATGTTACAGTGACTATATGCGACGTATATTTCAATAATTTTGCTTACTGTAAATAAAAAAAAAACTTTTAAAAAAGAGTTGAAATGAAATCTAATTCAGCATTGTCGGCACTTGGTGGACATTTGATTGATAATTGGATATTAACGCGTATACTTTTCTACATATACGTATTTAAAGTTTATATTATATTGACTGCCTTGGTAGTCGAGGGATTACAGGGGGCACGCATTTGTTTTAGATTTACTTATTATGGGGTTTAAATCAAATCGTGTAATTTATCCAGGTATAGTTATTATTTGTTAACCTTCGTTACCTCTCTATATTTGTATTTACAACACGCTTTAATGAAGTGAATAAAATAATTGACAAAACAATATTTTTAAAAGTAATCTCTCGTTAAATTTTCATGTTTAATATGTTTTATCCTAGGTACTCTTTGAACCTTTTCATTTGATACTCCTAAAGGTGGGTTCTACAAATATTCAATCCGCCATTTTATAACGGCGGCCATTTTGTATTGACAACAATGATAAACTGATTAATATTACATTCTAGTTGAGTTTTTATTTCAATTTTTAGAGTTAAAAAAAACATTTATTAAATTTGTCCCCTACTAACAAAAGTTTGTAAAAATTTAATTTAATTTAATACAAGCATTTTTTGCTGCTGACATCTAATTAGGTACATTCAAACAATGTAATTCATAATTCAGGGAATGTAACTAGTCGGTTAAAGTAGTAAAAGTATCTACATAATATTATCTTTATACTGCCTTTTTGATTGAAGGGTTTGCGGAGGTAACGAATTACAAAGGATAAAACATAGATTGTGGGGCTCGTCGGCGGGGATAATAAGCATTTGTGTTATATTTGTCCGTATTTTTGATTTCTGTTTAATTTAATTTAGTAAATATCTACATAATATGTGTTATAAAGAAAAAAATATAAAATAAAATAGTTTATTTCAGATTACTTTGGACGTGCCTACCTATTGTGTTAGTAGGTACTAAATTACTAGAAACTATAAGTATATCTATGTGTTAGTGTTGTTGACTGATTTCCATATCAATATAATAATAGATTATTCATATGTAACCGCAAATAAGAAATCACTTTACAATTAATAAACTAATTTGCAGGTAACAAAACAAAATGGAGTTTCCCGCCAAATGCACTTGACATTTTGATGCAACGCGATAGTCCGGGGCCCGGCCTGAGACTTGTAACGCCAAAGACAAATAATGTTTATATTGGCAATGCATATAATAACAGTTATATGTATGTAAAGCTACCTACATTTAAATTCTGTGCAACAGTAAACGTAATACAAATTGCTTACTTTAGGGTTAAATCAGTTCGTGTAATTTTTCCAGAGATATGTATTATTAGAATTTATGGTTTGGTAAGAGTTTAATAAAACTCAATATCTAAAAAAACTTATCTTGTTATAAAAATCACTTATATTTATATTTTTACAACTGATTAAATATTCGACGAACACCAAATAAAGTACGAACTTAGCTCAGATTTTTAATTTTTTCAAAGTTTCAAAATTTATAGTCCGGGAATGTTGTAAAAACGACGTGGTTAGCAATATAATAGCCATTTAAAAAAATATTAATTGTTAGGTATAGCGCCATTCAGATATTAGAATTAGCTAATTTGAGATAAGTTTTAATTAGACGGCATGCTTCAATAAGTTATAAAGTTATAAGTTCGACTATTACCTATATATTTTACAACTGATTAATTATTCGATGAACGCCAAATAAAGAACGAACTTAGCTCAGATTAAATTGATTGTAATAGTATCATTCAATTGTTAGAAGTGGAAAACATTCGAGATAATTTTTAATTAGACGGCATGCTTCATTAAGTTATAAGTTCGACTAACAAGGTATGTAAAAGTTTAAATTAAAATAGTAATAAATTCTATAGAATTTGTCTATGATATTCGTTATTACTTATGACTATGATTTTCGTTAAAACTTGAACTAAGACTCTTCAAATAAAGAAACTATCGACTATGACTTTTTAAAATTGAAAAATAAAACTAGTTTTGATAAATAACAATATCTTCGATTCTTTGGTGTAAGTGGTAAACCGGAATGAATTGAATTATCAGCTGTTCTGCTGATTTCCACTTTGATTTCAGGATTCTGGATATTCGAAATTTAGAAAATATTACTACGACTTATTAGTTAAGATAACTACGACTTTTGAGCAATTGGCGGTGACGGAACTTATAAAATTAAAAAATAAAGCACATTCTCTATAAACCCTAATAACTTTGGTATAAAGGATAAACCTGGAACTACGACTTCAGTCCGCGGTGGTTCAGCTGGAGTGCTGACCCTGGTATCCACTTCAGTGTAAGCTGGAGGTGGCTCAGGATATTCTGGCACTGGGAGTGGAGTTAGGTTGAATCCGTCGTTGGGTGACTGCCTCGGTGTGCTTATCCAGCTGGTTTCCTTTGACACGAAAGGTGGTACTCTGGAACTCTGTGGCTCCGTGTTTGAGGTTGAAGATTCTCCTGCAATGAACCTAGTATTTATTAGCAGTACAAAGTCGTGCGTGTATGTGTATATACTGATGTTTTAGTGCGTTCATGCGTGCGTGTGTGTATGTCTATGTAGGTATGTGTGAAGTATGCTGATGCGATGATCGTATACAATGTAGGTACATACAGGTGTCATTGGTACTTTAGCCAAATAATATCCCCTATAAGAAAATGTTAGTCTAATAAATTGTTTGTATACTATCTTCCACTCGCAGGTTGCGCGTACCACTTTAGATTTTTTATGAATTGTAGCCTATAAGTTATTCCATTTAGTTCAGTAAAATCTCAATAAAATTTCGCAATTGCAAAAGATATTAGCAGGATGTTTTAATAAAATATTTCCCTGTTCATACTTGACCTATTGTGATGAAACGTTGCTTTTAATGCAAGTAGTTTCCTAAGAGTCGGGCAACAAAGAGAAAATATGTTTTTTTCAGATTTCTAATAAAAATAACGGTTGAAGCATTGGACATATCCCCGGTTGACGATAGGATATCGCATTGAAAGACAATGTTTTCGGCTAGTCGTGGGTACCCTGGTTGTGCCTCTGCCTACTTCTACGGATCGATTCAAACTACTGAGCGATTTTAAGCCATATTCTTCAACCAGAAAAAACAAACACAGCAGTTTTTATACAACAAAGAAAAAAAAGGTTTAAGTTCAAAAGATTATTTTAACAAACATAAAATTTTTTTATTAATAGATAAACTTACCATTAGAAGGCCCGGGAAATGCCAAGGTCGTAGGGCGTGAGCTTGAAGAACTATCCTCAATACTTGGTATCCTTGGTGATTCTATCCTCCTATCTTCAAAGGGATCGTAAAAGATTGTGCTCTGAAATAGACATTTACAGTCTTATTAATAAACGTGGACTGAAGTACGCCAAAGCTAAACCTAGTTTAAAGTCTTTATTATAATGGGATACAGACTATAATAATATCAACTTTACTCCTACCTTAATCTATGTTTATTAATAAGGCGGTTAGTGTAGTAGTGATTTATCTACGGTGAGAGATAGGGCTACTTTTTATTTTATTGAATCAGGCGTTACTTTGCGGAAATCATTATAACAAATATAAAATAAGCCTTTATTTTGCTAATTCCGCGTAAGCAGTGTAACTGTTGTCACGTGACAAGTGTTTTTGTTTCCCGTGTTCGGACTCTATTTGTGATCTGGTCGCGGTGTTGGGAGGTGGGAACTTTAGGTAGGGTTGTCACATGTTAAAATGTGACCATTTATATTGTTTCCCGAGCTCTTCTTTAATTCGGTTTTCTGGTCGCAGAGGTGGGTGGTGGGAACGTCAGTTAGGCTTGTCCATTCTGTGTCGTTTGATGGATTATTTGCCACAACAGTTACACTGCTTACGTGGAATTAGCAAAATAAAGGCTTATTTTACATCTAGGACTACCTTAGATAAATTACCAGGCGACCGCCGTTCTTTAACATTAAAATTAGCATTTAGTTAATAATAATGAAGCACAGTGAAACTGCAAAAACCGACTCCATATATTTTTGATTAGATACCACGTCACGATTTGATAGTTCTTTTTTCTAAAGATAGCAAATGATGAAGAAATGGTCGTACATATTTTTTATTAACATACTTCTGGTAGTTTTGAATTATCACTACATAGTATAAAACAAGTCGCTTTCTCTGTCCCTATGTTCCTTTATGTGCTTTAAAACGGATTTTAAAGCGGTTTTTTTAATAGATAAAGTGATTGAAGATAATAAGTAATTGAGTCATAACCGTGTGAAGCGGGGGTGGGTCGCTAGTACTCAATAATCCAAAAATTTTCATCTATCTTAGTTAATGATTTTGAGTTTAATTACCTAGAAGAGTTACGCATTTTTCGCTTTTGTGGACGACTTCATCAATGATCGTCGAGAGGTCGTCAAAATTAATGAAAAATGTATGCACTACTAGCTGTTCCAGCGAACTTCACCTTCCCGTTCACTTTGTATGGAAAAAAATATTTTTTTACCTAGTTTCCTCGCTGTTTAACGTGATAAAATGTACCCTATGTCCTTCTCTCGGTTCTAAGCTACCTAATAATCATTCAGCCTAGTTAGATTAGCTAACAAGACTTTCATAATTATGTTTTCGTTGAGTTTTCATTGTTTTTAAGATATATTCTGCTATTCGGGACAAAGACAAATCCAAGGAATCAAAAGCCATGAAAATTGGTCTAGCAGATCTCGAGTTATAAGTATTGTAAGAAACCCGTCTTTGTTTATATATAAATTAAGTTTAACTCAAAAATCACTTGTAGGATTATGATGAGTATGAGTAATGAGTATCTTCACGCCCATATCCCCGAAGGGGTAGGTAGGATGATAAAAATGATATTATGTGACCACCTCGGAATCATGACCCATCGCTTTAAAAAAGGACCAAAATCGGTTGGCCGTTGACCGAGTAATCGCATAACAAACAGAAAAAAAACACACAGAGTTGAATTGAAAACCTGCTCCTTTTTGGGAGTCGCTTAAAAATATCTCATTATCAAAACTCTGGCAGGCCTATCTCTAACTGCAGATAGGTTATTGATATATCTGATTTTGAACACATATGAAATGCTTTATACATTTTTTTTATCTATGGTGTTGGATTCTTCAAATAAAACAAACCATGCTCACGCTACTAAATAAGTATACTTACTGCTTAGGAAATGAACAACGACTGCGGGCTATCGCCAATTATGCCATATTTATACATACTAGTGGTCGACCATAATAAATTTTAATATCTTGTTGATAAGAAGGCCATCTTCATTTTTGAGACCATTAGTGCGCCATCTGTGATCTTTTATCATTGATATATTTGTTTGTGTGTGTCAAATGCATGGTAGTATGGGTAATGTTTTATTTATTGATTTAATATACTTTATAAACATTATTATTGAAAAATATTAGTGTTCTGCACTTCTCTTACACATAAACTATAAGTGTGCCAAATTGTATGCTCCTCCGTCATCAAAATTTTCGTAAAAAGGGGTCCAAAGTTTTAGCATCACGTATTAGTTATATATAGATAATCTTATCAGTCAACATCGAAACTTCTTTTACCGGTCAACAACATTCAAGCGGATATTCAGATAATTATATTAACAATATCAGTACCGGCAATTACTTTATGCCTAAAATAAGTTGATTGATGTGTGTAATTACACACGTAATAAATAATTACAAACCGATATACAACTAAGACAACTTGATAAAATTTTGTATAATACTAGCGGCCCGCCCCGGCTTTGCACAGTTATGAAATATACATATTATAAAGATAAACCTTCCTCTTCTATCACTTTATCTATTCAAAAACTCATCAAAATTCGTTGCGTAGTTTTAAAGATTTAAGCAAACAAAGGGACATAGGGACACAGGAAGCTACTTTGTTTTATACTATGTAGTGATAAAGTAATACACTCAATACATTCATGATGGCCAACAATAGATAGCCTAGGCCTGTAGACACAAAAGATATCACAGGTGCGCTGCTATCTTATTGCCACGATCATAATCCCCTTAAAAGTCTATCTGCTAATAGATAATGATGAAAAATTATAAAAATACAAAAACATTTCGGATTTCGTAGATCCATGGGTTGAATTGTGTACAATATACCCGCATCGGAAGAACCTTTCTACGTCTGTTCACAGATTTTGTTGAAAAGGATCTCATAGAGAGATAAGCATATCTATGTATACCTAATGAATTTTTGTTTAATATTTGTTAATGTATTAAAAAAAAAGAAGTAGGTTGTATGTTCCACTCTAAAATTATTGTATGTATAGAAGGCTTTGTGGTTTAGTGGTCCGCCGTCGGAATTCTTGAAGTCCCAGGTTTGATCCCTGGGTCGGCTAACAAAAAATAATTGAAAATGAGTATATTCAATTTTGTATTAAAAATAACGTTGGATTGGATATGTGCCCGGTTGACGATAGGCTTGCCACCTATCACATTGTGGGACAGTGTTTTCGGCTAGTCGTGGGTGCCCTACTTCTTCCGCGATATGGACGTCAAGATACTATACTTTACTTTTATGGAAGGCTATACGTATCAAGTTACCCACTAGAAAAATAGAATCATTACACGTATTTATATTCGATTTAGCTTCATAATTTACTAAAAATAATTTTAAAAATAGATTTCTTTTAATCTATCTACCGTACACTGTCAGGAAGTGAAACAGTAAAACAAACTCCTCGGCAACGTACTACCTTATTACCACCGTTTCCAAACCTAGAACATGAAGAAAACTAAATACGACGAATAACTAAATAACACTAAAATAAAAAAAATAAACCCTACAAAACCTGCCAAAACCATCTTGATCATGTCGGCTTTACAACAAAAAATGCATGCAGCCCCCTATAACATTTACTTTATTTTGTTGTTTTTTTATTTTGAAAGGTAATATAAAAGTAAATAATCTGTGAAAATTTGAAACGTCTATATGATACCGTTTTTAATATTGAGCAAAAATACGAAAAAAACACGATTATTGTATGTACACCATTAATATTGTTTTTTTCTTAATTTTTAATATTTGTTGTTATAGCGGCAACAGAAGTACATCATTTATGAAAATTTCAGCTTTCTAGCTATCACAGCTAATGAGACACAGCCTGGAGACATACAGACAGACAGACAACGGAGGCTCAGTAATAGAGTCCGTTTTTACCCTTTGGGTACGGAACCCTAAAAACCAACTCCTGAAGTATGAGAGGTTTATTGGAAAAGCTATTTCACTAAAGAAATTACGGCTGAATAGCTATTAAATAATAGCTGTTCTGACGAACTTTTCTTAGTAAGTGATGGGGTCGAAAGATTTTCTAACCGTACTACTCACTGCTACTCAAAATTTGGTAAAAATACTTTTAGTATTTTTTGCGTGAAAAGTTGACATATAAACTAAGTTACAGAAATTTTAAAAACCTTAGTTTTGTGTTCCGTATCCTGTATACAATACGAAGCAATTATCGTTTTTAATAAATATTTCAGGTATAGATTTATTTTTATAATCTATATATATTAATACATGATGCCAAAAATTTAGACACCTTTTCACGAAAATTGTGCGGACGCTTTTTTTTTTGAATGACTAATGTGTTGTCAACCTCGCGGTTTTTACAACTTCACCGGGCTTTGTGGGCCGAGCAGAGTGCTCAGCCCGAGACATCGTTATTTAGATGGATTGGACTGTTCCCTACAACGCCAGCAACAAGCGCTGTCTCCCGGGAGACCGTACCTCGACTTGGTGCTGCGTTCTGGTTACTGGGTGGACTAGGTGGAGGAATAGTGGCGGCTCGTCGCTCGGTGTTAGGCGCCGGGCGCAAGAGAGGTCTTCGTCGCCTAGACCGGCGGCGACGGTGTAGTGTAATGTTCTGTGAATTTGAGTTCCGGTTGGGATTGGGAGGGAGGTTCGCGTTTGCCACGGTTATTGAATCTGGTGGATCCGATAACACGTGACGGGGTCTCCTAAGTTTGGCGGGCGCGTTCGCGACCGGTGTATAGTCACACGCGGGTGCTAATACCGGGTTGGGGTGGGCAGCCGTTATTTCAAAGTAGCGTTCCGACACTTCTTTGAAATGCTGCGCTATTGTAGGCAAATCTAGGTCGCGATGTAGGTCCTCGTTGCGTACGTACCATGGACAACCGGTGGCAGTATGCATGAACCTATTTTGGATTACTTGTAGCTTTTTAAGATGGGTCGGGTACGTATGTGCGAAGGCTACACTTGCGTAAGCTAAGATTGGCCTGACACACGTTTTGTAAAGTGTCACTTTGTTACGAAGTGACATTTTACTGTCTTTATCTATACATAGTATAAAGCAAAGTCGCTTTCCGCGTCTGTCTGTATGTATGTATGCTTATATCTTTAAAACTACGCAACAGATTTTGATGCGGTTTTTTTCAATAGGTAGAACGATTCAAGAGGAAGGTTTATATGTATAATAACATGCTTCATATATTAGAGAACTACTAATAATTTTAAGATTTCTAATGCGAACTCGTAAATAAACATATTTTTTTGCGCTTGCATTGCAAACGCTGGCTGAACTCTACGAGATAGATCAAAATAATGTACTAAGTATTGTTTACCCTAAAAAGGTCTACAAAAAAGTTCGCGATGGCATATGTTTATCTCTTAGGGATAACTTACAATAACCAATTTTTATCCTTTACTTTTTACGAAAAATAATGGCTCATTTACGAAGCGATTTAAAGCAATACAACATTAATCCTTATCTAATTAAGTATCTTAAACAAGTTTTACATTTAATATAGAACAATATAGCCCTTTACAGTATGTAAATTAAACGAATAGCTTCGGAGATATTACAGGTTTAAGATATAGGGACATCGCGGTTGCGGCGGTACCGGCCGGCCGCGGTGCGGTCGCGACGAAGCACGTGCCTTTTTCATAGGACATTTTTTATCTAAATTGTATTTACGTTCGTAATTTAATAGTCCACACTAATATTATAAAGTTTGTATGCGAAAGTAACTCTGTCTGTCTGTCTGATACCTTTTCACGCCTAAACCACCTAACCGATTTTGCTGAAATTTGGTATGTAGATAGTTAGCATTCATGATAAGGAGATAGGCATATTATTTTTTGGAAATAGGCATATTATTTTAAAAGGGGTGGCAAAGTATGTATGAGAAAAATATTTTTATTGCACATTTTTGCATGAAACTTTGAATTAATGCTTTAGTAGTAGTAGTAGTTTAGTTTAGTACAAATGATGAAACACGTATTTCAGGATTTTTCGAAATTCACCCCCATTGGGGGTTAAAGAGGGTATCTAAGTTTGTATGGGAAATTTAATTCTATTGAAATATTTTGCGTGACACTAAAATAATGCTCTGCAATACAAATTATGAGCTACATATCTAAGCGTTTTTTTTAAAATCAACCCCTATGAGGGTGAACGGGGTTGGCACAATTTGCGTAGGAAAAATTTTTAACAGTAATTTTTACCATAAGTCCATAACAATGAACCACGTACATCAAATTATCATTAACGAAAAACACACAAAGAAATTATGATATACATAGTAGCGAAATTGGTTAAAAATCCCTATTTCCCTACTAATAATATAAATGGGAAAGTAACTCTGTCTGTCTGTCTGTCTGTTACGCTTTCACGCTAAAACCAGTAAACCTCTCTGCATAAAGTAAAAAAAACCTTTAAAAGTAAACAGTAAATTTTTCTTTGTTTTTTTGTTGCCCGGACCGGAAATAGAACCCAAGCTCTCAAGAAGAAATTCCGAAGACGGACGGTTAGACCTCAGAGACGATACGTATATTTCTAAAATTTCAAAAAAAAAATCTGTTACAGGTTTGCATGACTTGCTATACAGTTTAATTTCACAGGAATTGCCGAAGTGCAGATAAAACTGTGGAGACAATAACGTATTCCTACTATTTATCTGAGGTGAAATTAGAAAAGAGAAAGTGTATTTTCAGTTTTGACGGCAAAATTGCTGAATTGATTTTAATATTTACAAAAAAATGATAAAACTTTGGATAGTGATATAGGCTACATTTTATCTTAAAATTTTAACGAGCAGTGTTGGAGAGCTAAATATCAAATTAGTAGTCAACGCGGGCGAAGCCGCGGGTAGCAGCTAGTTAATTAAATAATAGACACGGCTAAGTACATGCTTAGCCTTGTTAGTGACACGTGAGATGTGCGATTTGAACGACATCTGATTGTCTAGAATAACCCCTAGGTATTTTGTTGATTTTTCCCAGGGAATCATTCTATCGAACATTTTGATGTTACCCGGATAGCGATAGGGTTTCTTCCGTTCGAATGACCTAGTGCCCCGATTAAAGTACACTGCTGCACTTTTATCGGGGTTCACTTCTATGCGCCACTTCCTGAACCAATCGCCCAGGAGAGCGGCCGCTCTATTTAGAGTTTTACCTATAAACTGACCGTTGGGACTAGACACATATAGTGCCGTGTCGTCCGCGAAAAGGGCTACGTGGACGCGTGGCGGTCGTGGTACGTCGTTCGTGTACAGGCTGTATAGCAAAGGTGAGAACAACGAGCCCTGCGGCACCCCAGCCTCTAGGGGCCTACTGCTAGATAGAGTACCTTCTACACGAAATCTGAATTTGCGATTTGATAAGTAGTCTCGTATGATGAGAACTAGTCTGTCTGGCACGCCCATTTCGTAGAGCTTATAGATTAGGCCGTTGTGCCAGACCTTATCGAACGCCTTGGCCACATCGAAGAATAGGGCTCCCGTGTATAGGGGGCGACTACGTCTATTCAGGCCGTCTAGAATGTGCTCCATGAGGCGGTGCACCTGATTTGTACATGAATGGGCTGCCCGGAAACCAAATTGCTCATTCATTAACAAATGTTTCTCGGCTACGACTGTCTTAAGGCGGGCGAGGATAAGACGCTCGTATATTTTGCCGAGTGAATTGATAAGACTGATCGGGCGGTAACTACTCGCGACGTTCCGGGGTTTACCCGGTTTATGTATTCCTATGACGATGGCTTCTTTCCATTCGTCGGGAAAAGCACTGCCTGCTAGTAATACATTGAAGATGTTTACTAGTAGGTATATGAGTGCGGACGGAAAGTATTTTATTACTCTATTCGAGATACCGTCCGGCCCCGGGGCCTTTCTGTTGTGAAGATCTTTGATTAGATCTTTCACTTCGTCGTGATCGGTGGGAGGTAACGGATCGCCCTGGGGAGGGTCGTTTGCTCTGCGCTCTACTTCGCTATTTACTACTCGAATATGCTCCGGGTCGACCGGCAGAGTAGAAACGGTACACTGTGACTGAACATTGTCGGCTAGGCATTCGGCTTTGTCGGTATCGTCAAACGCGAGAGATTGATTTGTTCTAACTAAAGGAGGGAAATCTATTTTAGGATCGTTTTTAGAGTTCTCGCCAGTGGCCAGTAGGCCACGTGAGACGGCGAGATCTCGCTAGTAAAATTGTCCCAGAGTTCGTTAGTGTAGTCGGCTACGCGCCGCCTTACTTCTCTCTGAAGTTCGCGTAACGAACGCCGGTTTTCATCTGACGGGAATCGATCGTAACGCCGTTTCGCGGCATTTTTACGTCTAATTAGGTTCCTAATATCGTCAGGGAGGGCTAGTCTATCTTTATGTACGTCTGGGACAGTACTAGACGATGAATCTACTACGGTCTGGACGTGTCTAGTAAGTAAACTAGTGGCGGACTTTGCTTCCTCTACTGTGTTTATAAAGTCAGGAATTTGTTCGAGGAAGTCAGATTGTAGAGACTGGATTTTTGTATTGAGTTTTTGCCAGTCTACAACCTGTTTGGTTTTAGTTACCAATAGGGAGGGATCGTTGGGCCCTAGTTTGAATACTACTGGCCTGTGATCGGAGTCTAATTCCTGTAGCACCTCTACGGAGCGTACCTGTAGAGCTACGCCGCGCAGCAGTGCTAGGTCTATCGTACTAGGATTATGATGGGTGCTATGGTCCTCGTTTGTGTGAGGGTACCTAGTAGGCTCGGAAGGAGCTACCAGGTTGAGGTCTAACCTGTCAATAATCCTGTTTAGTGCGATGCCGTTGGGGTTATTCCGCTGGCATCGCCAATGAACATTCTTACTGTTTAGGTCGCCTCCTAGGAACACTGAATCGCCCATGTTAAAGAGGTTTTCTAAGTCTCTCTCTAACAGGGGCTTGTTGGGGCTAAGATATGCTGATGCTAGTATGATGGACCTGTGTCCAGTCATACCCACCTGACATACTGACACCTCTAGGTTTTCCAGCTGCGGAGGATCTAGGGGGGCTATTTGTAAACATCTTTTGTAATAGATTAAGGTGCCGCCTAGGTTACCTAATCTATCATTCCAATCTATCATTTTGTGCCGACGCAGGAGCATAAAACTATGTGTAAAAAGGAAAAGTGCAGAACGCTAATATTTTTCAATGATAATGCTTATAAAGTACATTAAATCAATAAATAAAACATTACCCACACTACCATGCATTTGACACACACAAACGAATATATTGATGATAACGATAAAAGATAACAGATGGCGCACTAAAAAGTTTGGAAATAAAGTAGTTGGTCTTGAGAAATGAAGATGCGTTCTTATCAACAAGATATTAAAACTTATTAACGGGCGACCACCAGTATATATATATAGATAAATCAAGAAGCACTAAACGGATCTTGATGAAGAAAAATAGGACCACACCTGAACCATGGTTTAAAGGTAGATTTCAAAAAAATCATATGAACTATTCGTTATTAACTGAGTAATAAACATACAAAAAACATACCTACGAATTGAAACCTACTCCTTTATGATGACGGTTAAAAATAGAAGTCTGTGAATACATTGCGTAGTCATAAAAAATAAGCGATAAAAACACGTAACGAGACTTACCAAGTTAATATTATGTAATGGGTAATAATCGTAAACATTGTAATTAAGTACCCTAACCTTGTACGTTTGTAATCTGGACACGTTGAATTGTTAAAAATACTCGAGAGTTTTAAAGGAAAGTTTTAGATTAAAATGAGTAACGTTCGCCACATGCGTTTGCAATCCCGTTACGGGATACGGGATAAATTTCTGCCCTAGCAAATCCAGATAAACTCCATGCCAAAGATTATTTCATTGACGTATGTGATCGATTGACGATAGATTTGCGTGGATTTCCAACACTTGCTGTGTTCGAAACTCCGTTTCGGGTTTTCTGTACGTAATCATTCCGAACGAAGCGATTCTAAAAGCTTGATTCAATTACACAAGTTCGTATTGCGTTGAGCGTCACTAGAATGATAATCGATATTAGATGATTTAACAGTTGTTAACTTGGTGTTGAGGTTCGAGCTTATTTAAATTTATTGTTACTGATCAATCTTTTTTATGGCATCCAATTTATGGCCTCGTTGGCCGAGGGGTCAGCGTACAAGCCTAACTCCAACGACCAACTACGAGGCTCAAGTTTGATTTACCTTTGTGACGAACATAGATGTGTGTATCTCCGTGTCTGTGTGTTTATTAAATTTATACTAGTACTTATTTATGTATTGTACAGTACTGGTATTTAAGTATTTTTACGTATTAACATCGCTGTCTAACACCCATAACATACCATCCTATTAATATTATACGTGCGAAAGTTTATCTGTTTGTTTGTTACTCCTTCATGCGAAAACTGCTGAACTGATTGACATGAAATTTGGTCCACGCATAGAGGGTAATTTGGATCACCACCTCCCATTTGGATTTGGGACCACGCGAGCAACGCCGCTGGCAACAGCTAATAAGTATATTCTTTGTGGTTAATCAATTTGTGTAACTTGTCCAAAGATGTTATAAATGAAGGTTTACCTCAAAGAAAGTGGGGTTATCCTGACCTCCTTCATTTTCATTGGAATTGTCCTGGCGTCTCTCACTTGCTCTAACATGACTTCTACTTTCACTCGCAAGGTCCTGACTTCCACTGGCATTTTCCTGGCTCTCAGCGTTTTGACTTATATTTTCCGCACCCCCGTCATCCTCTGGCAGATCAATATATACTGTTGCAAGATCGTCTATCTCTTGTTGCTTGCGATCTCGTTTCTGTGGTTGTGTTTGGATTGGGGTGTCATTGTTTGATGGCTGAAAATTAATGACTGCGTATTAATTTTGGTACAATTGCACCAAGAAGTTTAATGAGATAAGAATGATAACAGAAATAATAAATGCTTTATGTTTCTCGAATTGGTGTGAACCTTCATTTAAAACTATTAGCCTACTGCTTGCTAGGTCTCGGTGGTCGGTGTAAACTGTAAGTAGTGGTTTGTTTGTCACTAACACCGTGACTGTGTTTACAAGATTCCACCGCGATAACGTCGTCGCTTTCTGTCTTGTTCCGTTTCGGAGCGTAGCGGTGCTAGTTAGTATATTTTTTTCCGCAACTCCGAAAAGATAGTCAGAGATGCAACCTGGCCACCCACGATTAGCTAAAGTTACTTCTTAGTCCAATAATGTGATAGGTGGCAAGTCCATTCCGGTTGCCATTGTTTGCATTAAATTGAATGAAATGCACGTTGAATTGCGCGAACCGGGAGAGTCGAATCATAAACTTCATGAAACCTTGTAGTCATATACTTAGAGTTGCCTGTAAATTTTACGTCCCAGCCACGTTTGGTGTCTATAGACAATAGTAGGTCTGACTCTCTTGTAACTGCACATACGTATGCATATCTTCGCGCCAAGTCCCTTACAGTTTACGTAGAGAGTATCTACCTAGTACCAAGTTTCGATGCGACCTGCTTAACTTAATCCACATTCATTATTTTCATACAAACGCACCGGTTTCTAAGAATTGGCACCACCCTCGAGTGACTTGGTCTTAAAATTTTAACCAAAGTCACAGTACAAATATGAAACAGTTTGGAAATTGTCTAAAGCTTCGTAACAGCACCCTTACACAACGCTTCGACATGGCCTCTTAATGGTTTTCGCGGTACTTCAAAAGCCAGTGCCGCATCAAGACGAATGAACAAGCTGTTACTAGTTTCCGCGATTACTTTAAAAATGTCACTAGCGTATTAGTTCTTGCTGGGATTAGCCGACGCCGCATTGAGATTACCTAGGTACTAATGTTAAACAACATGTAAATACGTAATTATTGCAATTAGATTGATAATAAAAATTACATGAAAACCAATAGGGTTGTCTTCTTATCCTATTTCAATGGCGTGTAGGTAAGTATTTTATCAACTAGGTATAGTTTCCATACTGTTCTATATTTGTACTGTGTCTAGGTCTCTCCGGATACTTACAACCGTTCATTTGCATATTTCATAGCTTTGCATGTGTATCTGTTTTGTCAATTTTTCATTGTCCATTTTTTCCACATGACCGAAGCATTGTCATTACTACTAAAATGGTCACACTAGTACTTACCCTTGTTAAAGTATTGTTATCACCGTTGACATCGTTTTGGTTGTCCGGTATGTCGATGTACACCACTGGTCTATCGCTGATCCGTTTCTCCTCATTTTGGCTATTCTGGCGGAAACAAAATAATTCTATATGATCGACAATAGGGTACACGACGAATCAGTCGGTCCAAGATTTAGGGTCGAATCTGACCAAGATCGAGGCTTTTTAATTTCTGACATGGACAGGCATTTGTGTGATAAAATATTCTGTTCGGGATTTTTAGGTATATTATTCTAATATACTAAATTTATTCATAATTTACATTTCCTTTCAGTATAAGATCCGAACCTACATCAACCTACTTCGATAAATTAGAAAACCTAGACAGAATGTTGTTAATTATTTAAAAAAAATCAGATTCCTTAGGCAAATAGCTCATATATTAATATATTTTTTTATCTTTACCAAATCTATGAAAGCAACTGGCATAAACCAGTTTATATTTATAAATAACCCAAATAAATAACATGCAGCCCAACTTGTGCACATTCTATATATCTTATATTTTACTATGTTAAAATTGCAACTTGTCCAGGAACCCATTTTTAATTAATTTTGTAGTATACTAAAATTATTATAAAAATATTTCATCCTATTACCGGCTCGGTGTAGGTCGACCTAGCTTCGGATCTTAGACCATTATCAGGATCTCAAGACCGTCACAAGAGTCAATAATTCAAACGAGGTAAAACTGCACGAAACCTGTTTCAACTTTAATACAATGTCTCCTAACACTTAAATGTGTATCATCCATACGTATATATCTGAAGGTGTGGGTTCAAACATAAGCTATTTTTTTTATCAAAAGTCAGCCCACAAAGAACTATAATAGAAGATAAAAGTTTCTATAAAAATCGAAGCTATTTTACGCTGACGAAGTTGCGGGCAAACAACTAGCGAACAGTTGTAACTCTAAAAGCGCTGAACCCATTGCTATAAAATGTATGTAAGACAAACCTTACAGATACACAACCTTAAAAAAAGAATAATCGAAACGCGTATTTAAAAACTTGAAAAGTTATATGTGGTATAGTTATCAGAAAATATTACCTCACCCGTGGCTCCGGGGAAAGGTAAGGTGACAGCACTAGGGTTGACAGCCCGTCTTGGAAGGTTCGTCCACCTGGCCGCTGTCTCCGCGTCTATAGATGGGGCATCTGTCACTGTAGGGTTCACGTAGGGATAGCCTTGGTAAGGTCGGTTGGTATTGGTTGATGACATTGCAGTCTAGAAAATAACGTAAAAGGTATTGAATCTTTGTCTAATGACCTGACTGGCTTCCTTATAGAATAAATGGTAAAGTACTACTATTTAAATTATGCACTTCAGCTTTACACTTGTTACTCTTTCTACTTTTATTTTTAAATTGGCTGACCTAATCTAAATTTAAGCGAAATTATTAATTATGTAATAACAACTCTATATAGATATCTTTAATATACATTCGGATTTTCGAAGCTTGACGAATATAGCCGAAGCGCATAATTTAAATAGTACTATTTTACCAGGTTGTAAAATGCTGTGCAGCAGTTCGCCGGTATTGGGACCACCAAATTACTTACGTAGGAGAGGTAAATAAATCTAAAAGGCGGGCGGAAACGCGTGTAAGATTAAGTAAGTATCAGAGTTAGATGAATTTTATTTACATGGACCATTTAAACTGATCCGGTGATAAATCAGAATCGCGACCACACACTGAGAATATCCGGCCCGAGAAATTCAGCGGGCTTGTATTTTACAAATGAATTATTTCAATTACGGCACGTATGAATTTGTATGAATATTTTGAACCATTCATTAAAAACATCTCTTAATCTTATGGATTGTGTTTTTGATCTGAGCATATTATAGGGACTAGCAGCAGAATGTGACTTTGTTTTTTTATACATAAATATATAAGTATGTAATATATACTATTAAATATTATTTAATCGAGGAAGCCAGACAGGTTCTGCAAGGATTATGACATTTGGAACTTTACCACCAATGGTCTGTTTGGTAATGTCCTGTTTCGCCTTTGCTCGCCTCTTAGAAGCTGCCAGACGGGGGGACGGCAGATGGTCTATTTTACACAGAGGATCCGGACCAACACAGGGAAGATACGGTTTATTAACGCATATTCTGATTTTATATTTTAATGGTATATGCTTTACAAATTATCCCATATTTTTTTAAGTTATAAGTCTTATAATTTGGAAAATACAGACATTACAACATCCAGAATAAATTGACCAAATAACTTGACACCCGTAATGTCAAGAAAAATTTGAAAGTGCAGGTCATCTTACATATACAAACATATCTTCACGCTAAGTCCTTCTGCAGAGTAGACAGAGAGTATGCAATGCCCAGGCAACGAAGGTCGCTGGGTTGGCTTGGGAAGACTGTACATATTGATAGCTCACTCCTTTGTATCTTTTGAAAGTCTTTGCACTTTTAGTAGAAGATGGGAAGCTACATCGATTTACACCGTGCTGATAATATGATGAAACGTATATTATATTATGTTTAGTATATTAAAAAAGGGTTATTTAAAATATCAGCCTGAGCCATATTTTTTATTGTTATTAAAATGTTTCCGGATCCGATTTTTTGCAGGCAACTCTATTTTAACTTGTTTGCATCAAAACTGCGCAAATATTGATGTTTTTTTATTCTACAATCCAATCCCGTGAAAGTAACGGGCATTGACATATATGTATATACCTGGTAACCCAGATAAATAACGGGCAACCCAACTTATGCACATTCTATACTTATACTTTAACTCGGAATAACATTTTCTTTTAATAATAATATTGCACCATGTAATCAAAACATTTTTTAACAAGAAAATATCCCGGATTTTGTAGGTAACCCATTTTTGCAGTAGTTTCTAATATACTTACTAAATTTATTATAAAATAAACTTATTCCTATTATCAACTTTGTGTAGGTCGACCTAGGTTCGGTTCTTAGACAATTTCTTGAATTCTATCTATTTTAGAGACAATGGCACATCACATTAGTATTATACTTAAATAATATTCTATAAAAAAAAACTATCTTCACGCCCATATCCCCGAAGAGATAGGCAGAGGCACAACCAGGGCACCCACGACTAGCCGAAGATACTAAGTCCCATAATGTGATAGGTGGCAAGCCTAGTTCCAAGCAAGCCAAGTTTCCAATCCCGACCAACATTTTTTTATTAGAAAATTTGAAAAATCCAATTTTCTTTTTGTTGGTCGACCCGGGATTCGAACCCGAGACCTCATGCAGTCAAGTCCAACACCCGGACCGCTCGACCACAGAGTATTCTATGTTTAAAAAATCCAATTGTATACTTAGTGTATATTATTAATTTGTAAATAATTTAGTCCACTGTTAAAGAAAGAAAGAAAGAAAAAATATTTATATGCGGAATATGAGTGTTACAAAGATGTTACAAAATTATTTAAGCGTTTCAACATATTCTACCAACTTGTGGTGTGCAAATATTTAATAGGTTTTAATCAAATTACTAATTTTAATTATTTAGTTACTATCTACAACACACTGTATTTTGAATTTATTTCATGATTATTTATTAATACAAACAATTTTTAAAATGTGAATTAATTTATCCCTATCTACCATAAACTACCACCGTTTCCAAACCTAGCCAGACAGAAGAAGAAACGGCAAAACAAACCCCAGCGTTCCATTAAAAAATAATAATGGGACTTTACATATTTTTTATAATAGTGTACCAATCTCACTAGCAATCATACCTACAGGTAGGTAGGTAGGCTTGGTAGGTCTACCAAGTGATTTCAGGTTTATCACTGAGTCTAGCGTCGATTCCGGCAACTTTGTGTAAACATTTCCCAAAAATATCTTTTACAAGCTCTAGTGTACATCTAAAGGGTTAAAATTCTGTTATGCACTTTTTAGATGCTTTGATTTAATCACACATCAAAATTTATTAAGATGTGATACAAAATACTGTCCTTTACTCCTTTGTTACAAACTAATCACTACATAGTATAAAACAAAGTCGCTTCCTTTGTCCCTATGTCCCTTTGTATGCTTAAATCTTTAAAACTACGCAACACATTTTTTTAATACATAAAGTGATTGAAGAGGGAGGTTTATATGTATATGTCGTAACCGTGCGAAGCCGGGGCGGGCCGCTAGTTATAGATATACTTATCAAAAACACCACTTCGATACTCAGTTCGTGTTCAAACAAGTTTGATAGTTTTTTTGTACTTTTAATAACTTATTCGTTCGTTTCACCACACATCACAATATGATTAAATATCATGTACCTAATATTATATAAACTACTTTTATTTGTTGACACAATCATTGTAATAGTTAATAACACTTACCCAAAAGCCTCTTTTGATCCCCAGCACTCATGCAAAGAGATTTAGTGACCTCAAAAGAGAGTTGTTTTCTCTTTTAATCACAAATAACGTTACAATTTATTCAGACGTAATATAATACTGAACAGTGTACAAATGTCGAAGGTGTTATCTAATCACGATAAGATATGATTCGTCGAAATAAACGTTTTTTGTGTAAGTGTATTACATTTCTACAGTTTTTGTAGATATTATCTGTATTTAGATGTTTTTATCCGACCGCGGTTCCGCTTTTAACCACCTAAAAAGGTTGTTTGTTTTGAAAAACTAATTTATCAACCTATTAGAGTTTACCTTCATAAATTCTGTTACATTCATTGATCTCTAGTTACGCCCCATGAAAACCACTGTATGTTATCGCCTAATTTCATACTGCGTAATTCGTAATTTTTGTTTTTCCTTCGTATATATTTTCAAGCTTAGAGCGAGGCAACAGGCCGAGCCGTGAAAGAGAAGCTTGGATCGCAACGCGCGATATACTCGTAGGTTTTTTTTGAAGTGAAACTTCTATCATGTTACGCTTCATGAAAAATGGGGTGATTCCCTAACTCGACACAAGACGCTGGACACACGTGTGTCCAATTGGTGAAACTTAAAATTATAGTAACTGTAATGAAATAAAGTGTCTCATAATATCACAAAGAACGTCTCACAGTTCAGCGTTTAAACTCTGTCTGATTCCATTCAATATATTTATTATATATTGTGTATTTATTTATACAATATATTTGTTACATATTTATTATTTATTATATATTTATTATGTATTGTGATAAAAAAGCAAATCAAGTGTGAATGAAATAAAGTGTCTAACAATATCACACAGAAAATTAAACAGTAAAGGGTTTAGCGCTATCTGATTCTATTTAAGTTTATTGTGATAAAATAGCAAATAAAGCGCTTAATGAAATAAAGACGTCTAATAATACATACACTGTCTTAATAAAACGCGGCGTAAATTACTCCAAGGTTTAACGGATTGTAGTCCTTATTACAATGTGATACAGACTATAATATCAACTTAATTTTACACCGACCTTAGTCCATGTTTATTAATAAGACGTACAAAGTTTTACGCTTGTCGTAGCGTTAAAGCGATGGCGCTGAATTGTTGCATTATAGCAATGATTATAGCTATCCGTCTTACGTTTTTTGGTCTTACGATGTCACTTGTCCCGACGCGAGTTTAGAAGTCCAAAAAAATTGCGCACACCGCTAAAGAAGATTTCGCAAAAAAAAAACGACGGGTTGCACTCTGGGAGTGCCGGCAGAAGAGAAAACTTGAATATTAACGTGCATTTTTGCTGTTTTGGAATGGTTAGAGAATAATTTTGTACGACTTGTTAGACTCGCTTTGCATAATTCTGTGCTTATCCCAACGTTATTGTATGGAAGCGAAAGTTGGGTATGTCAGAAAGATCATGAAAGTAGGATAAATGCGGTCGAAATGCGAGTGCTACGGAAAATCTGTGGTATAACGCTCGCTGACCGCATTCGTTACAGTGAGATCCGAGAAAGAGTGGGATTGAAAGAAAGTTTTGGTGTTAAAATGCGAAAGGACATGCTCCGCTGGTACAGTCATGTGGAAAGAATGACAGATGAAAGATTGACAAAGCAGATACACAATGCGAATGTGGAAAATGTATGCCTGCGCCTGCTGTTTCGTTAAAACGGCGCAGGGCGCTTGCGCGAATGTTCGTGTTATCATGCTTGTGTACGATAGCGCAATAAATGAATATTATTATATTCTACTACATACATTATATGTAGTACTTTCATACTGACAAACTATTCGTGCAAAATTATTCCCTAACCATTCCAAAATATCAAAAATGCACAACGTTAATATTCAAATTTTCACTCCTGCCGGCACTCCCGGAGTGTAACCAGTTTTTTTGCTAACGTTCATAACATTCAAGAATTAAAAATATTCTTCTGTACTAGTGTTTGTCAATTTATTCCTCCAAAAGGGTTGGACCGATTTGTTTTAAATTATATGTCAATGGGTTTGTAAATGGTCTGTAAATAAATTAGGCCCGCTAGGCTGATGTCGATATGTCACTTCTAGACTCGTATGTCCTCTATCGAAAAATAATCTGGTAAGTTAATGAAAAGCTTCTAAACCCGTAATCCTTTCTTATATCTTGGACTTATTTTTGCATTAAATAGCATATTAAGCTCGGTGTAAGTGGCGTTCCTATTCGTATGCCACCAATTTAAGGCTGGCTTTCTTAACCGAATTTATCCGATCTTTTCCGATCAACGTAACGTAAATACGCGTGTAGTCAAATGTCAATCATGTCAATTTTATTGTCAATATTAAACAAATTTGCATGGTAAGTAGATTGATTCTAAGGGGTTTGGGATATGAATATTGTCAAATTAAAAAGAGTTAATAAAAAATTAAGTCAGGAGCTTATCACAACTGATAATTTAACTCTTTTTTTTAATGATATTTGAAGGCAAACAACCAGACGGATTCCCCGATGATAAGAAATTCCCGAAGCCTAGAGACACCAAAGGTGGTAATGGTGCGTTGCCAACTTCAGGCCGGAATGTTAGACCTCGAGCAAAAGTAAGTTTACCGGCTACCTTACCCTCCGAACTGGAACACGTCATGACGGCGGCAGTAATAGGTGAGACGGTGGTACCAATCCGGGTGAGTCGCTGCGAAACTCTACCACCCAGTCATATGTCACGGTGCTAGTGACGGTAATTCTATACTCGCCTTTTACGAGCTGCCTGGCAGGAAGGCAGATGGTCTATTCTGCAAAGAAACCCGGACCAACACGGGGAAAAATCTTTTACACTGAACTTAGTTTTACTAAACTCGGTTTTCAATATGATCGGTGAAATCAGTCCAAAGACGGTACGGAATTCGTCGACTTAGCTACCAACACAATAAATATAAATAAGAAAGTAGCTTTGTATCTCTCCATTCACACTTCCAACTTCCAGAGTAGCATCTTTGTTTGGTATTTGTATTGATAGTGCCAAACACAGTCGTAAAGGCAGCTAGAATAAGTAAAAAGTAATATAAGGTATAAGTAATAAGTAAGGCTTAAAATAAAATGAACACAAATAAAAATGCGTATCAAGATGTCATAAAGATGGAATAAGTAATAAGTTACAATTTAAATATAAGGAAAAGGTAATAAGTAAGGCTTAAAATAAAATTAACACAAATAAAAATGCATATCAAGATGTCATAAAGATGGAATAAGTAATAAGTTACAATTTAAATATAAGGAAAAGGTAATACGTAAGGCTTAAAATCAAATGAACACCAATAAAAATGCGTATCAAGATGTCTTAAAGATGGAATTGTCTTATTGTTTGAGAAATGTGTAACAGTCACGGCATTTCCGGCCGATAACATTATTTTCAAGCCTTTTTTTATGAACTAGGCGTTGACTGCAATTTTGCCTGCGTTATCGCCTGTAATTTAATTTTTCGATTTTGATGAAACGTATGTTATTTTACAACTGGATACTACCAACTGAAAAAAGGTAATAATATTTTTGGCATAAGGATGAGATGAACTCGTGAACCTTTTTTGCTTGAGGTAATAAAGTAATAAGTGACTGGATTCCACTATCCCACTAGGTGGTAGAACCGCCCTTCTTTTTATATCTGTATAATTCCAGCGCTTGATGCAGTATCCTTTTTAATGAGAGAGGGGTAAAAACTCCACATTCGCCTGCTTTGAATCTTCAATAGCCCAAATAGAATTGTTTTTAGCGAGAAAAGAAATGGTCGAATTCAAATTCTATCAAAGATGTTTTTTTTAATTGGAAATGTATCCAAGAACGTACCACCCCAAGTCTATGACGGAGTGGTAGACAGAGAGTGTGGAATGCCAGGTGTCACGATCCTTTCAGACCTGCCAGGCTTTTTTTATGTTCATTACTCTTTTCATACAAACATGCCGCTTCAGAGACTCTTCACACTGCCTTTACATAACTTAGGTCTAACCGCTATCGGTAGGGTTACTTTTGAATCTCGATTTCATGCAAATTGGAAATTAGAATCGGATAAATCAATTTAGGTTCTTTTGTATTTCATTTTATGGTAATGGAAGGCAAACAAGCAGACGCATTTCCTGATGGTAAGAAATTCACGCCGCTTAGAGAGAGGTAGCCGGTTAACATACTTTTGCTCGGCGCCTCAGGTTGATGAGTTTCTTACCATCAGGAAATCCGCTTGCTTGTTTGCCTTCCAATATCATAAAAAAATGTTTTGGGGAAAGTTATAAAATGTTGACCGCCTCGTTGATCGAGTGGCTAGTGAACACGCCTATCCACACCGACCAACCGCGAGGTTCAGGTTAAATTCCCGACGGGGACAGGCGTTTATGTGATAAGCATTTAGATGTCTACATTTCCGGGTCTGGGTGCTAATTAAATGTATTCTGGTATCTATTTAAGTATTTCTATGTATTGGCATCTTTGACTAACACCCATAACACAAACATATAATTTGCTTACTTTGGGGTTAGATTCAATTTGTGTAACTTTTCAAGGGATATTTATGTCTAAGACGGTGTTTTTGTTTCAGAAAATGTCCAACTCGCCAAGTTT
The DNA here is from genome assembly GCA_002245505.1 of Calephelis nemesis. Classification (NCBI taxonomy): domain Eukaryota; kingdom Metazoa; phylum Arthropoda; class Insecta; order Lepidoptera; family Riodinidae; genus Calephelis; species Calephelis nemesis. The sequence continues at coordinate 32,867 of NJDD01037566.1, forward strand.
TCATCCGCGGCGGCAGGTCTCACTGCATAGACGCGTGCAGCACGGAGACCATGTGTGGGGAAGTCAAGGTTCCCGAAAAGCATCTAAATGTGAGTGGAGCAGATTGGAATGTACCTATTCCGTTTTGATGTCTGTTGTTTAGAAGTCACCAGCTTCAGCCGACGTTTACGTGCCAAATTATAAAAGAAGTATCTTGACGCCTTATCCCCGAATTATCCAGAGGTGTAACCAGGGCACCCATGACTAGCCAAAGACACTGAGTCCTACAATATGATGGGTGGCAAGCATATCCCAAACTGTGTCCATTTCCAATCCCAGAAAACTTTGTTTTTTTTATAAAAAAGTTGAAAAACCACATTTTCTTTTTTTGTTTGCCAGCCTGGGTGTCGAACCCGGAGCCTCAAGAAGTCAAGTCTAACGTCGGACTATAGAGGCGATTATAGGTTATGGTAGCCTAATAACAGCTTTATAAATTGTAGTATATGTGTTATTCTGACGTATAAACTATACTACTTAGAGGTATCATATAAATCGATTCAGTAGCCGTAGGTAGTACTGCACTAAAAAATTAAAAAAAGCGGCCAACTGCAAAACAGACCCGCCCGTCAAGGATTGCGTAGCTGCAATTTTAATATAATAGTTATTTCATTTAATTTGATTTACTACTACTATAGTATTGGGAATCTCTTTTAAAATTCACGTTTTGTGGGAAAGGTGATGTCTATGATATGATACTGCCCAAGAATGGGAAAGGAATGATCTTCGTAGCCAGATAAGGTGTGCTGCCTAGGGACCGTCTGGGAAGCGTTCCGAGTTGATGTTAATTGTAGAGATGTGCCGATCATGATTTTGCCCGACTAGCCGACTACCCGATTAATCGGCTACAATGACGCCGACTAGTCGGCCTAGCCGATCACGGGTTCGGGGATTTCCGTGATGCTTCCAGATAAGTCAGAAACTTTAGTGTTTTTGTATCATAGACCTTTGATTAAAAGATATTAGTAAAAGTAAAGTATCTTCACGCCCATAACCCCGAAGGGATAGGCAGAGGCACAACCAGGGCACCCACGACTAGCCGAAGATACTAAGTCCCACAAATCACAATGTGATAGGTGGCAAGCCTATCGCCAACCGGGCACATATCCTATCCCGAGCAACATTTTTTTAATTAGAAAATCGGATAAACCGAATTTTTTTTATGTTGCCCGACCCGGATTTCGAACCCGGGACCTCATGCAGTCAAGTCCAACAACTGAACCGCTAGACCGCAGAGGCGATAAAAGCGAAGATATTAGTAAAATTTAAAAAAGTAAGGTCATTACAAAAAAGATCTATATTTCAATTTGTGTAGGTGACATACAGTTTTTATTTTTTTTAATTTAAAAATTATTATAGCTTGACTAATAATTTTTCACTTAGTAATTAAAGTTTTCCTTATTTCATTAATATTTCATACAGTACATATATACGTATATTATAGTGTTATGATACTAATTTTTAATGATATTTCATAAATGTTATAGAAACTTTTTCTTGTGATAAAAATAATTTATTTTTATTAGATTACCAAACGAAAATAAAATTGATTTAAGACTGATTCTATAATAAAAACATATAAAAATAATGATTAAAGATCAATTTTAATTTAATTCACCTGTGTACTTTTTACTTTGAGATAAATACGTACCTACAAAATAAGAAGCCGGATAGTCAGTGCTTTTAGCCGAATATATGCCGACTAGTCGCCGATTAGTCGGTACATACCTAGTTAATTGTAATATCACGACGTAGAATTTGTTTGGACTGTGTGTAACTAATTAAAACTTAACTAAAATAACTGATATATGAATAGGAAATTCGGACGAGTTTGTAAGCATTTTTATCGCATTGAGTGCTACCTCCCACCTCCCCACCTCCCCCTGGTGATGCGCTTGTTGTATAATACATTGTTCCATGAATACGGATACGGCTCTTGATTAGAATAGCCACTTGACTCATGTTTTATACAAGCATATGCTGGAAATTTCTCCTGATACTTATTAACGTTGTGACAACTGTTCAATACTGAGCGCGGATTAGGTACCTAAAACGTTTTGAGGATATCATGTTTTAGAAGTTCAACTCTTCATTAGATTGCCTCATTGGTCGAGTGACTGGCGTAGGTACACCGACCAACTGCGAGGCTAGGGTTCGATTCCCGACAGGGTAGGCATTTGTGTAGGGGTAGACATGAACGTTAAAATGCCTGCATTTCCGGGGTCTGGGTGTTTATTAAATTTATTCTAGTATCTATTTCAGTATTTCTATGTATTAGAATCGTTGACTGATACCCATAAAACAACCATATAAATTGCTTACTTTGGGGTTAAAAAAACTCCCTGTTTTTTTTTTTTTATGATAATGGAAGGCAAACAAGCAGACGGATTTCCTGATGGTAAGAAATTCACGCCGCATAGAGACACCAAAGGTGGTAATGGTGAGTTGCCAACCTGACACCGGGATGTTAGGCCTCGAGCAAAAGTAAGTTTACCGGCTACCTTAACCTCCGAACCGGAACACGTCATCACGTTATGGCGGCAGGAATAGGTAAGGCGGTGGTACCAATCCGGGCAAGTCGCTGCGAAACTCTACCACCTAGTCAAATGTCACGGTGTCAGTGACGGTAAGCTATGCTCGCCTTTTACGAGCTGCCTGGCAGGAAGGCAGATGGTCTATTCTGCAAAGAAGCCCGGACCAACACAGGGGGAATGTTGTATATAATTTACGAGCTGTAAAAATGCAAAAACTGACTGCTTATATACGAGTACTTATACTTGTTCTTGACATGGTATTGATTTTGCTGTCAGCAGCTGTACAAAAATACGCATTATTAAAATGTAAGCTGCTCCGGCGAACTTCATTGCGTTCGTTCAGTTTGTATGAAAAAAATTAAATTGTTATTTTTCCTAGTTTTCTCATAGTCATATGGAATAAATAGTATCATATGTCCTTCATCTGGCTCTAAGCTACCTTCCTATAAATTTTCAGCCAAATCGGTTCAGCCGTTCTTAAGTTATAAATTATAAAACTAACAGCATTTTTTTACTGGAAAGTAGAAAATTTGTCTTTGCTTTTACATATATAGATATAACCTATTAACAAAATATTGAGTCACTTCTGAGACTTGACTCACCTATCTTTTAAATAAAGAACCGTAAAAATCCATTCGTTGTCGGCCGAGTAAACTGTTATATCCTAGGATAGTACTGTATAATGCTGATGGCCAGACTGCCTCATCAGC
>NJDD01037587.1:10409-29534 GCA_002245505.1 Calephelis nemesis
CCTTCCCCACCAGCCTCACCGCCCTCACCCCCCTCGCCGCGCGCCCCAAAACAGGACCTGGATTCTGTGGACTTATGAAACCCCACCGCGTCTGCCGCAGCGCTCTAGTCTTTTTATCCTAACACACAACTATATATGCCGACTACAGACCAACTTAATGAAAACGAACAAAATCATTCACTCCGTGTCTGTAAGCAAGCAACCGAAAGAGAAGAAAATCCATTCGCTTTCGTTTGCTTGGTTTATGCCTGGCAATATCTTATTTAACCTACAACCATATCTTACTAAAGGCTATCTTACAACTAAACCGATTTGTGTACCATGTATGGTACTTCATCTTCTGTTTCACTAGGGTGTTACATTCTATTGTAATTACATTATCGTGACCCCCGCCGTCTTATCCTCAGTACTCACACGAGTTTCTATTATCATCAATGCAAATAAATAGAAAATGAACTTCAATCTGCTGTGCAAGCTTTTCACTCCAACTTCATCATCTTAATACACAAACATTTTGTCTTTCGTATTCAGGATAATTTTACTTGACACACTCTCTCTTTTAGTCCTATTAATAAAAATGGAGTAAAGTACACCAAGGTTGAACCTTGTCTATGTCTATACTTTATTAATATGTCATACAGACTATAATATTAACTCAGTTTTACTCCTACGTTAGTCCATGTTTATTTATAAGACGGCTAAAGTTTTTGTGTGTTAAATCACATTATATTATGTTAAGACCGCTCCTATCGCAGTGCCTTAGATTAGTAAAATGGATGGGTACTACAGAAATCTTTTCGAAAAGTCTATATCTTTTGACGCTTAGTAACTCTTGATATCCTTTTAAGAGTGACAATGACGCATTAGTGTATCACCTTTTGTATAAAACCGCAATCAAAACTCAAAACAATACTCGAGTAGTAGTCAATAGTTTATTTAAAATCAATTAGTTCTAGAATATAAACTCTTGAAACAGGTGCGACCGTTCACCATAATATCGTAACATGTACTTAAGTATTTGAAGTGCGGATAAAGTGAAAAATATGAATTTTTAATTTTTCGCCCAAAACTAATCAACAGCCCGTTCATTGAAAGCCTTACCAAATTTCCCAATTCAGCCTAACTTCGAATATTTCTTAAAAAAAACATCTTCTTTTAAACTTTTTTTTACTCAAACGGAAACATTGTATGATATAAACCCTCGAAAAATCCATTTGAGCAAAATGAATAAAAGACTGCGTCTGGGGACACCTTACCTGAGGTGATATTTTTCAATTATAACCCGATGATTTCAATGGCATTGGAGACAAATATTTCACAGTAGAAATATTGGATTAGCTCTCTCTATAACTGTTTTTTTTTTTATTTTAGCTACCGTAGAAATATTATTATTTTAAATTTTGTAACCCGAAAACCACAATAATTTTTAATCAATAATAACTTGACAGATTAAAAAAATCTGTCGCTGAGCGATATCGTCAATGATATCATTATCACTCGGTAATAATTTAAAAATAGCACCAATAGTCTCTTTACCTGATTCTCTTTCTCTGTCCTTTCCTATTCTCCCAATCGACTGAGCGCTGCTTCGCCTCCGTGGTCTTGAAGCCTACGAGGTCTGTTCTCAAAAGACGAAAATGTACAATATATAAGCTCGGGAGTAATGTTTGTGAATGTCGTCACGAACGACCCGTTTTATTAGACGGCATAATGTCGTCGAAACTCGTATTGTGATAATGTTAATAGATTTAAAAATTCGTATTATATTATTGCCTATATTAAATTATATTTGTTGATCGAGAGTATATATTGATAGATATTTATTATGGTACATAATAAGATTACTCTTTTATATCGAAAAAGTAACGTAGCTATCTCCAATGTTCCTTTGTAATTAAGACGACGTAGTTCCGCAAATCGAGTGCACCTTAGCCTTGGTGTATTTCATTTGATCTTGACACAAAAACCATTTTTGACATCACGTCTTGTAAAATATTTTCGGCTATCTGTGATATCCATTTTGACAGCACGTAAATAATATAGCGTTTGTGACAGCAATAAATTTGAATTTGATAGCTGTCAAGATGGCCTTCATTTGTTGCCGCTAATCTTGGGTTTTATTGTAAGCGCTCGTGAATGTGTAAGATAAGCCTTGTATTTTTATATCTATTTTGTTTTCATTAAAGTTACGCTTTAAGTTGTTCTATGCGAGGTCTGTAGATAAATAAGTGCAGCTTGTAAAGCTTTTCGTCAGTGTGTTCGTCGTTTAAGACTGAGCACCTAATTCAGTGTCTGTAGTAATATATTAATAAGACTGCGATCTGTCCGTCATTCTAATTTTTAATAATTTTGACTGTATTACAAGTTGTTATGGTCTAAGATCCGAAGTTACGACCTCGACCGAGTCGAGTCGACCTAACCGAGCTGATAATAGGATGAAACCGGTTTTGTAGCAAATTTACTACATCAGAAAATGTATTAAAAATGGGTTGCCTAAAAAAATCCTGGAACGAATATTTTTAATTATTTAAAAAAAATGTTTTAACATTTCCAATTTTTTTTCAGGCAACCCTATATATCAACCTAAATTGTTAAAAAAAAATTGTAATGAAAGTGCACGTATATTAATATATATTTTTTTCTTTTTATCCGATCCCGTGAAAGTTCCAATCCAGATAAACAACAGGCAACCCAACTTCTGCAACTTCGTCTTATTCATACTTTAAATCGGGATAAAATATTTAACCAATTATTTAATATTGCACCAATTAATTAATAAAAAATATTTTAAAAAATAAAACAAAATGTCCAAGATTTTTTCAGGCAACCCATTTTTAATATATTTTCTGATATACTAAATTTCTTATAAAACCGGTTTAATCTTATTATCAGCTCAGTGTAGGTCTGCCTTACTTCGGATCTTCGACTATTATATCATTTGAATACATTTTTGCTCGCCATTGTTGTATTTTGGTTTGGAGACTTACCTCAATTTAGCAGCTATAATTAAGTTAAAACAATCTATAAACACTTAGAAAAAGAATAGAAAAGCACTGCCATCAATTGTATAATAACGTCTGATTTATATCAAGGTTTTCCTTATTCAATTTACGAGCGCCTTTTGAAACGAAGAATTTTTCTAGTTGTATTTAGTTAAACTTTTATAGAAATTCATTGCCTATTTGTAAATTTTTCATCAAGTTTGCTGGTTTTTTTTTACGGGTTTATTAATACATATAAGTTAATTTTTTTGCATCCTGCATCCAAGCAAAGGATTTTTAATGCTGTTTTAAACAACATTTGGAGGTTTTTGGAAAAGTTACTATTACTTTTTTTGTAAATAACACAAATAAATCGATATTTTGAGCATCAGTAAAAGGATTTTAGGGTGCAAAACTGGTTTCTTAAATCATAAATTGAAATTTGCCAAGGTGTACGTGTATTTCACAGAAGTACATACGAAAGTTCTCTAAAATCTGAAACATTAATATAGGTATTAAATACGAACGTAATAATAAATATAGGTCCATATCACTTAATTATGTTAGGTACCTTAACTAATTATCGTTTAATGTAAATCAAAACTATCAACACCGCTTATTTAATAAATGTTTTCGTATTAAGATTTAAAATAACCATTCAGGGTTTTTTTTTCAATATATATTATAAAATTATTTGCTTGAAAACATAGTTACTCCATTAATTTTCCGCGTTTTAAATACAACGTTTAGGTCTAGTAGTTGCGCGGTTAGTTTTTTTGTGGATAAGAATAGTGTTTATGAAATTTCATCATACCTGGGACTTTGTTTTAATGTCATTTGAATAATACAACCAAAATTAAAAGATTTATCTGAAATCGAAAGCACAATAAAGTCTACAGTTGAGGTAGATTTTGTATTTAAATGATATTACCTAAATTAAGCCTGAGAGAGTTGCTAGTATATATTAAAAAAATCGCAAATTATGATGGGCAAACTCAAGTGCACTTCTAAAACAAATAACTTGATGAAAAATATACATCGATCACAACAAGAAATATCTTCGTCTATGACGATCTTATCCCCGTTATTTGTTAATAAATTATAAATAAAAAAGCTTTTTAATTGTCGTCTATGTCTGAAACATTAGTAAAATGTGCATTTAAAACTTATTCATATTGTTAGCAGTTAAAACTCTCACAAAAATAGTTTATTTGACATAATATTCCCAAGCGTGTGAAATGAGGTTTGGATTTATTAAATAATTTAAACTCAATCATTTTTTGTTTAAAGACGAACGTTCAATTTTTTTGTAAATTAAAATTTTATTTTTTTACTCATTAAATAATATATTGTTTTCTCATTATTGACATAAAAGTATTGTTTTGGTATTATTAGTGTAATGCGTATTTTTAATAACACCGATTTTAAAATAACTTATTATATAGGTACAATTTCTTAAGACTGGCGCACACTGCGGCTTATATCAGCCTTTAGTGAAGAAATGACCGCATTTTTTTCGTTTTTTTTTTTAATATCTTGTTTTTGTGTATCAAATATTCGTTACACAAATATACGTTGCAACAACAAACATTTAAAAAAACCGTATCTTGTTTATGAATATTTTTTTGATATCGATTTAAAATTGTCTTTTTTCGAATCTAAACATTTTACATATTAGTGTTTTTCTATGACTTAATATGTAATTTATTTAAAAACACTTGTACTTTCCACAATATATTTTATTATTTTTTATTTTTATAATTTAGCCAACCGGTTTCGCTATACAAGCATCATCAGGGCTATATAACAACTATATAATATTGTTATATATATTTTTTATTTTTATAATTTAGCCAACCGGTTGGCTAAATTATAAAAATAATAAAAAATAATAATAATAAGAAGTATAGACTTAATATGACTTAATTCAAATTAATGTTATCAAATGTCGATTTAACATCAATGATTTTTTTAATCGCGTTCAATTTACAAAGGACATTACATTAATGACATTGTTAGGTGGAAAAACTTTTTTAAAAATATTGTTTTGTCTTATTTTAAAAATGTTGTACAAACTTTAATTTGACATGTTATTTTTAATTGTTTTGGTATAACTTTATATACATCTATTTCATCAAACTGATTTCCATTATTAACTGTTCATACAACATTCATCAATATAACATTTGCATCAACAGGGTGATGAGGATCTTTTATACAAATACCAAGCACTTAATCCTATTTTACCAAATAATAGATTTCAAAAATAATCGTGTCATTATTATCCAATATATTTATATCAAAGTACGTCTGCATACTTGTTAGGTACTTGGCGTGAAGGTATTTATGTACTTATTTGTTGTCTATATTTTGTTTACTTGCAAATTACTAAAAAATACAGGTGAACCCGATCTTCATGATTGCTAAGAAGATGGTTCTGTCTAGTCGACATAGACAACTAAGATCGTTATTCAGAGCAGTTAAGGTTTGGTTATATGTGTTAAATATCTCACACTAAAGTAAATTTTAGTTACAATGGTGATACCAGTTTCCGTGTTGCCAATAAAAACGTTTCCTAATTTTAAAGCTGCTATAATAATATACAGGGTTACTTTTAAAGGACCGTCCAAATTTAAATATGATAGTTATAAAATGGGGAAGTGCGTTTTAATTACAAAATTTTAATGTTTTCTTTTATAAACAAACTTAAAATAGTCCACAAAAATACTTCACTTGTAGTAGTTGCACTTCACCTAGTATGACTCATGACGTCATCACCCTGGGTATGCAATTGCGATCGGCGGAATCAGAAGAATGCTTTGTTTACAATAAATCCATGCATTTTATGCCAGATTAAAATTGTTTAAAATTTGTATTTTTTTTAATAACTTCGAAGATCGATTGTTCTATAGACAAAATGTGGCTGGTTTTTTAAACGTAATCCGAATTTTGTAAAAGAATGAGTTTTATAGAAGTTGCATCTTATTAAAATGGCATATAGTAAAATAGGGTTTTTAACATTTAAGTATATTACATTACTTTTATTAAAGGTATGTAATGTTATTCATATACAATGCATTGATGTATTTATGTCATATTTTTCATCGGGTGGAAACAGTCTGCAGTGTGCGATAGAGCTATTAATAATTGTAACACTTTTGTAATAGTATTTAAAACCAATAAACGAAAATTACCATAAATGGTTAATTTCAGAAATGCATATCGTATATTGTGGCATTTTTAACTGCGTGCATATATACATTTGCTTTGGTATCAAATCTTTTTTAATAAAAAATACTCTCTGATATCGCGTTTTATTTGTTAACTACTATTTTATTTAAAACTATTACCTGCGTAAACAAAATTTCATATTAACTTTCATCCCCCCATTTTAGTCATTCGGAGGTTGATAATTGTGTAAAGAAGTAACCTGAGCTAGAACCTGGATCTTTATCTTTAAGCATATTAAATTTTATTGAAATCGGTCCAGCAATACAAACCTTGGTAAATTTTGACCGTCTTATTAATAAACATGGCGTAAAATACGCCAAGGTTCAACCTGGTATTATAGTCTTGATTAGAATGTCATACAGACTATAACATCAATTTAATTTTACTCCTTTAGGCCATGTTGATTAATAAGACTGTGGAAGCGAAGCCTACTACTATGACAACACTACGTAAATACGTCACGGGATACATGTCTACACAAATCCCAGCAGGGGCCTTCATCCCGCCCCTCAACCTAAGTGCCGTCCTAGTAATGATGCACTCCCTGTTCTATTCATAATAAACAATTAAAATAATTAAATTATGGTTTCTATAGACCCACCTGGTTAGGTATATTATTATGCTCTGCACACCATATACAAAATAGTATCGCAATGAAGGTTATTACTTTTTTTGGCGTTTCTTATTTAGCGAATTTATAGATAAAATTTTCAACTTTCCGATGTGAAAAATAACTCAAAAGTAATACATTTTCAGAGAAATTGTATATACTTAATACATTTTTTGTTTTGATAAAAATAGTTTTGCTCCCTATTTTTTGTTGACAAAAATCGTCCCTTAACTACCACCCCTACAGACCACCCCAATTAAAAAGTGATTCTCAAACTTATATGTAACTAAATGTAATGTAGCCGAAAACATTCGTTCACGTCAGTTTTTTATGATATAATATGATAAGTTATGATGCCATAGACACGTCAAACTTATAACACCTCTTGGTTTTCTTCGAGGGTGAACTGAATTGATTACTGTGCATGTCACAGGAGCAAGTTATTTGATTTGAATTTTGGGGAGTTTAGGTACTTAGTTATTTTTTTTTTGTAATTATTGAATTTCATGTTTATCAGAGTAAAATTTGTTAAATTAGGTGGCATACAGTTCAATTTTATTCCGTTAAAGTGCAAAAGTGAAATATCTATGAATAAATTGCGTATTCTCTGCTGTTGCTAAATCTTACAAAACGAGCTCGAGTAAAGAAGCCACTACTTCACTCAAGAACCTGACATGACATTCTACAACGACTTGTATGTTTTTATTATAATAAACTGAATAAATGAATTGGAAATAAGACGGCACAAGCGTCCGGTTTCTTGAGCCTTGAATTCCAGATTTGGAATTCCGTGAGATTATAATCTCACTAATTGTAATTTGTGATTGATTCCTGTTGCACTCATATTTTATTAATAACGATGAGAAAAAATTCATAATAATTTAAATAAAATAAGGTTAATTTTTCTAATTTACGATGAAGTTTGTGTTGTAATAGTAGATAGTACTGTTCAAATCTTGACATGCATTTTAACACCTCTATTCTGAATGAAAATATCCATTAGCTTGCTGCGTCTGAATCAAAATGTAGGTACACGAACGCTGTGTCTGAGGTGACTTGATTAGGTTTTTTTCCGATCTTACGACCCCAATGCATGGAAAACGAATATTAGGGTTTCTTCCTGATTGGAAATATAAGAACGTGTTCTCCATAGTGAACATTTTGGATGAAAGAAGAGCAATTAGGTTTAAAACTACGATTTTCTGACCCGGATACCTAGTAAGGAAACCGGACGTCTGCACCAGGCCTAAAACGAAAGACTTTAAGAAATTATTGAACTTTGTGCACATTATTAGTAAAATTAGTTAGTTTAAGTAGCATTGAGTTCTTTTTTTTTTTCAGTTAAAGCGCGCTAGTGAAATAATTTAAAGGAAATTAGTTTATCGTGTATTTCTTCGTTGTCGCCAAATCTCACTAAATGAGCTCGAGGAAGGGGACCACCGCTTTACTAACGACATTTTATAAGAACTGACGTCTGTATTATGAGAAAATGAAGAAGTACATTGAAAATAAATAACAAGAAAAAGAATTTACTACCTAATTTGCAAAACGTAGCAATATGTCGTAAAGGTCTTAGCTTGTCCCAGAAGGAACAAATCAACTTTAAAAAACAAAAAAGAATATGGTTGGCTTAATTTTAAACAATTAATTTTTGAGATAAAAATGCAGTTTGGGCTCCATCGTGACAAAAGATGGTCGTAATGATTGAATTTCGTGTAAATTATGAGTAAAAATTTGTTAATTTAGGTGGAAATTAATTCAATTTTGTTTAGTTCAAATGCACAAGTAAAATATTTATGAAGAAATTAGTGTATCGTGTCTTATCTCCCTGGCACCAAATCTCACAAAATGAGTTTGAGTAAAGTGACCACCGCTTTACTCAATTCAATGCATGACTTGGTTATACTTAGACGGCAATGGACTTTGTACATAGTGACTCAATTAATTCCTACGAAAGACGTAGCAGCAGAGTTTAAAAGTAGCCTTAGTCGGCCCCAGAAAGGGGTCCAGCGAATTAACCAATGAAAAAAAAATTGAGTTTTGGCGCCATCGTGAATGAAGACGTTCGTAATTTTTTCACAATTATTAAATTTAGTGTAAATTATGAGTAAAATTGGTTAAGTTAGTTGGGAATTAGTTTAATTTTGTTCAGTGAAAGTGAGTAAATGACATAATGATGAAGAAATTAGTGTATCGTGCTTTTCCTCGCTGCCACCAAATCTCATAGACGAGCTTGTGTAACGGATCCACCATTTTACTCAAGACGAGGCTTTTACCTGTCCCACAAAGGGACAAATGAATTATCTGATAAAACTGAAAAAAAATATTAAAAAAATTAACACAATTATTTGACACTTGATCACTTGATTGGAGCACAGATTATACCTCATTGGAGTTTTGACGCCATCAAGAGAAAAGATGGTCGAAGTTTTTTCATAATTATTGAATTTCGTGTTGATATTACATACATACATACATATCTTCACGCCAAGACCCTTACGGGGTAGGCAGAGAGTATCGAGTGCCAGACCTCACGATCCTGACAAACCTGTCTTGCTTCCTTCACATTCATTACCCTTTTCATACAAACACGCCGGTTTCGGAGACTCTTGACACAACCCTCGGATAATATCCGATTGATCTGATCGTGAAATGTCAGCCTTGGTCTCCCCGGGTACCTACATCCATCCACATTCGCATTGTATATCTGCTTTGTCAGTCTTTCATCTGTCATTCTTTCCTCATGACCGAACCAGCGGAGCATGCCCTTTCGCATTTTAACACCAACACCGATGTGTTGATATTGAGTGAAATTAGTCAATTTTGGTGGCATTTTGTACAATTTTGTTCAGTGAAAGTGCACAAATGAAATAATCATGAAGAAATTAGCGTATCGTGTATTTCCTCGTTGCCGCCAAATCTCATTACATGAGCTTGTGTAATGAGGCCGCCGCATTACCCTAGAGCCTGACATGACTTACTGATGACTTATGACTGATGACTACCTACCTACCTAATTATAAGTGATATAAAATTTGATGCAAATTTCTACTTGACGAATGGCAAAATACTAACGTGTAGGCCAAAACTTAAAGAAAAAAAAAGATCACTTGGAGTTTTGGCGCCATCGTGAATGAAGATGGTCGTATTTTTTCATAATTATTGATTTTCGAGTTAATATTGAGTGACATTAGTTAATTTAGGTGGGAATTAGTTTAGTTTTGTTCAGTGAATGTGCACAAATGAAATAATTATGAAGAAATTAGTGTATCGTGAATTTTCTCGTTGCCGCCAAATCTCCCAAAGTGAGCTTTTGTAAAGTGACCGCCGCTTTACTCAAGAGCCTGACGTGACTTTGTAAATAGTGACTAATAACTGTATAAGAATAATTAACGAAGACATGTGACTAATGATGAAATAATTAATACGGAAGACGTGGCAGCATGGCCTAAAGGTCTTAGCCGGCCCCAGAAAGGGGCAAACTAACTTAAAAAAAAAGGGTTGGCGGGAACCATATAGCCATATAGCGGGAACGGTCGGAGGGGGAAGGCGCGTTTTTCGACGGTTCCCTCCAATCTTTAAGTTAAAAATGTGTAATGTAGTGTAAAAATGTATAATTTGTAAATTAATTAAATTTACTTAGTTGTGTGTAAATGTGATTTAGTAAATAAACTTTAATAGTGAAAGACTATTGTAGTATTTTATCACGACAGAAGAGGCAGAGGCCTGAACAAGAAATAAAATTGAAGACGAAACTAGAAAAAGACCCGAAATATTAAGATATGGGTTTATTACATTAAACAAGACTAGTATAAAACAGAGGTAAAAAAAAAGAATAATACAAATACTTTTTGCACTGTCGTAGAAGTTTTGGCGCCAACATGAAAGAAGATGATTTTGGTGCTCAGAATTTTAGTTTTATAATTTATGTGAAAATAATCGTAATTCAAGGATGTGACGTACTATAAAATAAATTAACGGAGAAACATAATATGTAAACTTCAAGAAATTAAAACTAAAGACGTATTGAAGGACTCAAATAACTTTTAAAGAGGGGAAGACAATATGTTAAGAAACTAAAGAAATGAATTTAAAATTTTAATATGAAAAAGAATATTTTATTACGGAAGACATGGCAGCATGGCTTTAAGGTCTTAGCCGGCCCCATAAAGGGGCAAATTAACCTAAAAAAAATCACTTGATTTGACATTTCAATTTTGAGGTTGTTTGAGGTTATCAGTTATGTTTACATGGATATGAACAAAGAATATAAATACTCTTTAACAAGAGGATATGAAAATTTGAACAACTTAAACTCTGGAAAAAATGAGTATTATTAATAAGTCGTTTCAAATAGTGCCATGGTTCAACAGCAATGAATGGCAAAATGTATACGATAAATTGTTCTCCTCGAAATCAACAAATGAAGCTAAAAAAGATGCCTTAGACACACTATATGTTTGGAAGGCACGGAGTCCGTTTTTACCATCGGGAATAGAATCAACTTTAAGTTTGCTGGAAGTGTATCTTCAGGATGTGGAGACGGAGATGTTACAAAACGACTATTTAATCCGTCTCGCTTACTCTACAGCGTTAATGCGTTATGTTAATCACATGCTAGACACAGAAACAGCTAAAGGTTCTAGTTTGTATAAAGCTGCTAAAAACTTAGGAGTTCCCGACTGGATTGTAGACCTTCGCCATGATACAGCACATAGTAATAAGCTGCCACCACTTGAGTTACTGAGACAAGCAGCGATAGCAAGCTTAGAATGGTTACAAAAGCACTATTGGGATGTGTATAAAACTTGTGTTAACGACTATGTGATAGCTTCAGAGAAGTTAGTTGAATGTCCAGATAGTAAAGTAGTAGCTTTACTTAACTTTTGTGTATCCTTGAGTATCTACTCACATTCTAAATGCAATATAAAAAAAGTTGACCAAATATCAGATGCTGAGATACGTGATTCTTTAATTAGCGATGCTAATGATTTATTTGGAAACAGTATTGATGTAACAAAGACAAATACAATTTCCATCAGTAGATTTCAGCACTTAATGAATGTTCAAGCTAAAAAATTTTTTACAAAAGATATTTCTCATTATGTAAAAAAAGTGTTGCTCTCGGAAGATTCTCTGTTTTTGTCTTCTGAAGTGTATAATTTGTTTCATGATTCTAGAAGCACAAATCACTCTCTAGATATATCCTATGTTCAATGTTTTCAAGGACTTTTATATTTTCTACATTCTCATGATTTAATACTGTCATTTATATTAGAGTTGATAAACATTTCACATGCTGAGAATGATAACAGAAGATGTAAACTTGCAGCTCAATGGGTTTCTGTGATACTGAATGCCTTAAAAAAATCTCAAAGATTTATTGACAGGATTAATGAGTAAGTAAATATAAACATTTTACATTTATTGGTCAAATGTTTCTCAGTTGAATCTGTTCATGTGGACATGTCACCATAGCTCTTTATTTAGATTTTAGATCAACATGCCATTTATTAATGCAGTTACATAAACTACCTCTGAATGACATGAACTCATTAAATTAAATGAAGAAATAAAGTACCTTTCTAGTAATGTAGTGTTTTTAAATTAATTATGCTTCATAAAAAACAAAAAGAAACTATTTGATAATATTAATTCAATTGAAATTCTTTATTTCAGATCACAATCTGGCGATATTGCATCAAAAGAAGAGGATGATCTTAGATCCCTGTATTATCATTGGTATCCAAATGAAAAAGAAAATGCACTGTTGCTAAATTTACAAAAGCCAGTTCCTCAAGATTTGGCAGATATGAATTTCATCCAATCTGTAGTATCAACATATAATCCATTTCTTTCCTTTTTTATTAGAGATATTTTGAGTGTATGTCAACCCGCATTGCCAAAGAATGTTGTAGAAAAATTATGTAATTTAGCAGATTTAATAGCTTTTCCTGAAAAGTTTTCTGTGGTTTCTTCAAATTCAAAAGTATACACAGTTGAAGATTTACAAAATAATACAGCTGATGCTAAGAATTCTGTCCTAGTGCAACAATCAAAAGGTTTGTCTAATGAAGCTATGGAAGTTGATGTATTGAAAGACCATGATAAATATGGGATATGGCAGTTAGCATCTAATAGTCATGATTGGTCAAAATGTCCAATTGGAATACTGCCTTGGCAGCAACCTTTAAATGCCGACAATTTGACAGATAGTCAAACTTAATTAAGTGGTGTACAGCTAATATGTCTACCAGAAATTAAGTTATTGAGCTTGCACTGTTTGCTGAAATATGTACAGGGTTTGGTTTCTAAGGCAATTTATTTTAAATGATAACAATTTTGCCAATGAATATAAATTTTGTTAGTGATGTGACAATCTTAAAAACATTTTCATTCAAAATTATACTTCCTACCTGTATTGGCCTATAGAAATACATGTTTGGTTTAATGATACATATTCATGGTATATACAAATTATGGCGCTGAATACAGTGAACAAACTAATTGATCCATCCCCAATGCAAAACCTGACTTGTTTTTTAGATATTGGTCAAAAATTATGAATACACATATTGCACAAATAAAACAAAAATAGGTGACAATTATTTGTCAAACAGATTGGCAACTGATAGTTTAACCAATATGACAGTCAATTCAAATGAATAATACAGCTTTTATAATATGTTTTTTGGTATAAGATTAAAAAGAAATGGTATGCATTTATGTTTCGATTTGATTATAAATTATTTATTTAAAATAAATTTATTGGGGAGATGATTGAATAATAAACAAAAATTCCACAGCAATTGTTTTATTATTTTCATAATCTGTATACAGTATTATATTTTGGTTACATTTCTTTTATAATATTGACACATTACATGACCCTAAACATAACTTGAATAATATACATTCATCACTATAATACAAGTTTGTAAAATAAATGTAGGCCATAGTTATATAGGGGTAGCTTAACAGACAGTATATTGTTTGTAGTTGGTCCTTAATATTAAGAAATATATTTATCTAAAATACAGTAAAAATGTGTGGAACATATCAAATATTTATACACCGGGTTTCTTTAAGTTGTAAGAAATAAAAATCTCAAAACTTTGATTATACAAATGTCTAGCTGAAGAGTTATGGTTTAAATAATACTACCATATCAAAACCTCATTATGATTTCTGATTGTTTTCTGATTTATTATCGAACTTTTTATTGTTTTAATTAAGAATAAAAAGTTATTTAATAACCTTGTTAAACATGAGAAAGTAGTATGAACAAACATTATTAACACCAGACTAGACCTATATATTAATCAAAGGTTTACTAACATATCTATCATGTAAAAGAATATTGTTCAAAACAGTTTTAAAATTTTAAAATGCCTTGAAGACAAATCCAGTTGATCTAGAACTTTAGAAACATTTAAATTTAACACTAAAATAACAAGGTACATATTTACAGTAATTACATGAAATTTTAACTTAACTAATTTCTATCGATAATAATTATAACATGAAGCCACATTGCACATTTTATTTAAATGTATTCTTATAAATGATATAGTATGAGTATATTTACTTGAAATCGAGATGAATACGATTTGTAATGTTTTTTATTAGCAACATGTGGCTATGTAATGTTGGACCTAAAGGGTTTTATCGATCCTGGTACTAATAGACAACAAGATATAACATCTAAATAAACTTTTAAAGACATGGACAGCCAAAAGCAAACTATACAAAGGCACAGAAAGTACAGTATATTACTGTTACACAACCCTTTTTAAAATATTAATATATGCAATAAAAACGGCATCATCCTTCAATGAAATACTTATTTTACATCTATTAAAACAAGCTATTTTACTAGCATTCTATCTTTTAAAAATAAAAACGATTTGACCTAAACTTTAGAATTAATGAGATTCATTAATTTGTTTATAAAATTATTATTGCTATTGTTAAAAAACTTCGTAAAAAGTGTCGCATAACCTTAAAAAGTCAAGTTGAATCCCATCACATTTTAAAATTAAATAAAAAACCAATAATAAAAGTTTTCACAGTCACCTTCGTTGTATGAACAGTAAATATAACTAATTTAAAATTGATAGAATGTTTGTGACTTATCAATTAACTATAGCTTAACAATAGACAGTCTTTTAGATTATGAAAACACAAATAGCAAGGTACAGTCGGTCACACTAACTGAACTTTTTACAAGGCGGCCACTGAAAAACTGCACCAAGCAGTTTTGAACATGATGTAAAAATCACAGGTGTAAGTTAAATATTTTCAGCGACCACACTATCAGGAAACATGTGATTGGAAAAATCAATCAATTTTCTAAAATATAAAACACTGGCTCAGACGAAACAACAAATTTGCGGTAGAATGTACAACCAGCGTCTGTACTAAGTAGCACGAATAATAGAAAAGCAAATTTATTGTTTCTACAGAATTTTAAGGAAATTTTCGTTTTCTAAAACCAGTACAATCAAGATTGTAAGCACTCTTAAATTTTTTTCAAGTCCATATCAAAGAACAAGGGTCAGAAATGATTACAAACCACAACATTCATTATACTGATTCATCAATAAAAACAGAAAACTGTAACGTCTTACATTAAGTAATCTCTTATTAATATCTTACACTTACAAATCTTTTATTCTCATTCAAATGACTTGTGTCAAAAGAACGAAAGTGAACGGATTTGTCTAAGTGGAATTATTGATAGTAATTTATAAATAAAAAATGCACCATGAAAACAGCTTTGTAGATTCAATATTCTCAGTCCCACAGTTTAACACGCGCCATAAATATGTAAATATTATACAAATTTTACGTAAACCAATCATCACTTGTACACATTTCTCTTGTATAAAAATAAAATGGCAATTTAACGTTGCATTTGGCATTTTAGTAACTAAAACGTTCATTTTAGGTATATCTCCTTAGTTTGACTAATTTTGCGTTATAGGTATCTAGATTGCGAATATTAGAATGTCAATCTTTTACCATTTAAAAGATATCTAAAAAGAAGCGTTAATAACTTAAAATAAAATTACTATAATTTTTTGCTTCTAGCAACATCAAAAGTGTTCTAAGATCTTTACTACACTTACACACAAGTTAAATATTAATTGGACCGAAGCGGAATAGAGCGAAACCTTTTTATTTAGATAAAATAATTTTATGTCAGTAGTAGACATCTTTCTATTCACTCAGACAGTTTATATTAATTTTACAACGACATACACATATCTGTACAATCTTTTACCTTATACATACAAAAAAATTGGTTTTACACGGCATTTATCGCTTTAGATAGTTATAGTCTGGTAAATGTTATTTAATAATTACCTTTTATATAACCTAGGAGCTTTCCAAGTAATTTCCTTTTTGTATAAACAGTAAAAAGGACGAACATTTTTAAGAACTTTTCCCAGACGCAACAATCAGAGCGATTTTGTCAAACTTAACAACATTCTGAAAACCTTAATTTCTAACAATTACTAACTGGGGACAATAAAAAAAGACAACACCTGTTTGCAATAAAAAGGCAACTTATAGGAAGTGTGTAATATAAAATCCGATACCTATAAATAAAATGGCAATTTCTGCATTACAAGAAGCTAAATTAAAAAGTGTTATCTATTACAGAAAACTAAAAATAGGAACGATGCGTTGCTGAAACCTGGCGTCTTTTTACCCTTTTGTTATACTAAGAGGATTTCATAATAATGGCGTCTGAGGTGGCAACAACGAGTAATTATAGTATCTGGCATATATATTAATAGTTATATCCTTCACCTTCATACATAACCTCTATTATTCTATAAACTGTATACTTAAAAAGTTCGGTGCAAGGGTAAATGGCATTTTTTACTATAAAAAATATGAGTTTTGATCTGCCCTCGCCACTGTCATGTAATTCAATTCAAACTACTTTTTTTTACATCTGACCCCACAAAGTTAGAGAGACATAATACAGTTGTTATATCAATTTAGTAATTTTCGGTCCTTTTTAAAGTTAGTTTCGAACGCATATAAATTATACCGACCAAATAAATTTAAAACATTGCCTATTTGCAAGGCATATTTAACTTTGTGATGTTTTTGTAATTTTATCAAAAAGCATATTAAATTTCTAGTGAAATTACCAAACCTTCACGATTTGGAAAACTTATGAGACTTAAAAAAACTGTTTAGTCATTACATAGTTTTGTGAATAGATATCATTTGGGGACTTAAAAAAGGTTATTTTTAAATTTTTCTTGGCATAGTATAAGGGTTTAATGTATTATTTTTTTAATCTGCTAATTAGAGAAATCTAAATTCACTATTGTTACATGGTGACTTTATGCAGAAAAATACTTTCACCTATGTTACATCCATATCTACAAGGAGGCATTTTTTTTAACTCTAACACGACGCTAAAAGCAAGATTATATGTACATTATTTACATAAAATTAATCGGGGTTATCACCAAATAGAATGTAAAGTATTATTATATACTTATGTATGGCGCAATGTAAGATATTTAGCAAGCGACAAGTCAAACAAGTTAAAAACGTCGTTTACAAGAACACCTTGGAGTATTTTATAAGATTTATGTATAAATAGATAGCGCTAATAAATTGCTTTCTGCAATATCTAACAAAATCATACTGTATAAAAATAGTTTTCTCTAAATTGCCGAACACCTAATTATTTACAAAGACATTTCGATCTATAAAACTTTGATAAAATATTTTTTTGGTTGTATCGCCTAATTTTTAAGTTTTCTAAGTATTTTCTTACAATGGTGCAATCTCAGAATAACAGTAAGATAGATGTTTTCGCGTTTTGTAATTAATTGATTTTTTAAATATCTTGGAGATAACACTGAGTTATCCGGGTGGCTTGTAATGTATACTTTTAACACTTGTATTTACTCCGAAATACTAAATCAGATGCGCTTAACGCCGAAGACAATGTACGAATAATTACATAAGTAAACATATTTTTTTTAATAATAAACCTGTCGCAATAAAATAAATCTAGTAACACAGTATAAAATTGGTTGGAGTAAAATGAATTTAGCTTTGTTACATAGCAGCAAGTCTTGCTATTTGTCTTTGTATATAGAAAGGAGTTGAAACGTTTAAGGTAATCACATTGTACTGGTTTGTAAGGGACGCCCTCACACCATGATGGGGTCGTCGGAGGACAGTTGCCGGTGCAGCAGCCGCTGCGAGCGGAGGGAGGCGGCGGCGGTGGTGGCGGTGAGGTCGTCGGTGCTGCCGAACTCGCCGTCGTGGTCCGTCGTCGACAGCAAGTCGTCGTCCGACGTCGCCCTACACATCACATCACGTTTATTTTTGTGATATTAATACGTAAAGCAAAAAGTTTGGACAACTTTTTACGAAAATCGTACGGGCGGAACATGAAATTTAGCACACTTTTAGTTTATTCTTCGATTATTTTTCAATAATAACTCTTATCAAGTGCATTAAATTAATAATAAAACATTACACATACATACTGCATTTGACACACACAAACAAATATATTGATGATGACGATAAAAGATCACAGATGGCGCACAAACTACATTCATAAAGTTTGGAAACCAAGTAGTCTTGATAAATGAAGATGGCGTTCTTATCAAAGATAATATTAAAATGTATTATGATCAAATTTCGATCGACAGGCGACTACTAATTAAAAATATTACAAAATGGAGGAGGTAGGTGGGTAGAGTAGGAGAGTGTGATGCTTACAATTGAGTTTAGACGGTTCTGGAGATCGTCTGAGCTAAAATTACGAGCTATTTAATTATTTACATGTGTTAGTGCGAATATTAATAACGACATCTTATCCGAGTGCATCATTTTTTTTCGAGAAATGTAACATGTACGCATAGAGAAGGTCAATGGCAAATATTCGGTGAAATGTCACAATTAACTGCATTTCCAATAGTTTTTATCTTTGAGTTTGGAACAGACTATAGGTCAGAGATACTCAAACTACTGATTTCATAGACCACTATCAACATTTTGTTGGATTCGGTGGACTCTGTGCATGGCCGTAGCTAGGATAGGATTCATTGTGAAACGATGTCCTACCTTATTTCTTGAATCATTTTGGGAATTACTGCTATAGGTGGATATAGTTATATGATAATAGTTATGCGTACCTGACGAGCGCGGGCAGATTGGAAGTGAGGATGGCCTTCTCCTTTTGTATCTCGTGTATGTGTCCCTCGAGGATCTGCTCCTCGCGGCGCGGCGGCTGCGGCAGGGCTCTCATCA
>NJDD01037587.1:29551-41538 GCA_002245505.1 Calephelis nemesis
CGGTCGCGCACGCCTTGTCCAACGTGGCTATGTCCGCCAGGGTACCGCGGGTCTGGGAATAGGTTGAGACATTTGATTCAATTGTTGGACAACAAATAGACGGATCTCTTGATGACACACCTGAGACACCAGAGATGCATGGCTACCTTATCTTTCTTTATTTTATAAAACGAGTTCAAAAAAGGAGGAAGCCATATTAATTTAATTCCTATATAAATATTTTGTGTTTTTAATTCTATGTCATTTCTAAAGTACCCGTCACGAGAAGCTATAAATTATGTAAACAAACATCTTTTACCAAGTAATTGTTTTTACTTCGAGACAATAATGAACTGACCATATTCAATCGAAATAAAAATATAGACGGGTTATATGAAAGTAACAACCTACCTAATTTAGTCGGATCATATCTAACGACTGACGTTTGAGTTTCTTGGTACGGGGACGCGCCGGTCGCCGGGAATGCAAACCTTCGGTTCACCATTTTGAAATAAACGCCTCATTCGAGTTTCGAATTTTTCATTGCTTTGATAAAATTGCGGATTTGGTTGTTATTGTTGATTTTGTTATCTTTTCGTTATCACTTTGTTATTGTTGTTAGTTTTGTTAATTGTTGCCTTAATTTTATCGTTATGGCCCCTATTTGTTATTGTGTACTAACGTACAATGGAGCCAGTACCCAGTACATCTAAGGAAATCAATTTGCCACGAAAAAAAGTCAAAAGATACGTTATTTATTATACATATTTACATTATTAGTTAATTAAATTTATTTTTAAATATTTAAAAAAATACTTTTTCCTTTGAACCAAATGTTGTTGACTCCCGAATGTTTGTTTACATAATTTACAGCTTCTCGAGACGGGTACTTTAAATCAATTTTAAAAAAATATTTTTATTGGAAAGAGTTGGTTCTATTGCCACAAAGTCTAGATCTCATGATGGAACCCCAGGGAAATCATGGAAAATCATTTACTTTTTTGCACGTAGATGGCAAAATTCTACTAAGTGGACCCGGGTTAAAACGGAGTATAGTAGTACTATTTAAATTATGCGCTTCGGATATATACGTCAAGCTTCGGAAATCCGAATGTATTTTAAAAATATCTATATAGAGTACATAATTAATCATTTCGTTTAAATTTAGATTAGATAATTGAAAAATAAAAGTATAAAGTATAAAAAGAGTCAAAAGTGTAAAGCCGAAGTGCATAATTTAAATAGTAGTAATGAACTGTGTTCAATAATAACATAAATATGGTGGTACTCACGTTGCTCATCTTGTCGACGAGTATAGCCTCGAGGCAGGCGGTCTGTCGCGCGATGTCGTGCAGCGAGTCCTGTGCCACCTGCACCTTGTGCGTGCGGAGGATGCACGGCGCGAACACTATCGCCAGCGCGTTGGGGCCCATCCTGCCGACAGACACGTTATGGTGGCCATTCGATATTTGTTGTATTTGTTAATATATTCAATGTATAGGCAAATAGGCAACACAACCGTCTACATTCGGAGACGAATACCATAAAACTGTACAAAAAACTACCAAAAGTAAATTTGTTGTACCAAGACAAAAAGTAAAATGTAAGACTACATTGTTACTAAGTATCCAGTATATTTGCATGTTTGCATCGTGCCTCCTTTAATTTTCCTTAAAAAACTGATTGAAGTTTAGTAAGCCGTATTAGTTTTTGGCTGTATTTGCCAAATATAGCAATAAATATGGCAAATATACTCTCTACACATAAGTTATTTGTCAAATCCAGCAAATACGAAAACATAAATAGACACGGGGGTGAGCTACTATTACATTACAAAATCCTATATGATCCATTCATAAATAACACAAACATACATTAATCAACTTATCATTATAAGAATGGAAAATTTAAGTATCTTCACGCCAATATCCCTGAAACCTTTCATTAGGGGCAAACCTATTACCAACCACGCTCTAGTTCAAATAAAAAAAAAACTTTTCTTACTCAGAAAAAAAGATCATTTCAGATTGTCTACTAACAAAATTCGACATCAAATTCGATTTAGTGGATGCATTACTTATCTATATATACGTGATGCCAAAACTTTGGACCCCTTTTTACGAAAATTGCGCTGACGCAGGAGCATAACATTCGGCACACTTATAGCTTATTTGTAGAAGTGCAGAACGCTAATATTTTTTAATAATAATGATTATTAAGTAAATTAAATCAATAAATAAAACATTACATGTACGAGTACTACCATGCATTTGACACACACAAACAAATATATTAATGATAACGATAAAAAAACACAGAAGGCGCACTAAAAAGTGGAAACAAAGTAATTGATCTTGAGTAATGAAGATGGCATCAATGGAAGATCAACAAAATATTAAAATGTATTATGGTCGAATTTCGACCAATGGGCGACCACTAGTTTTAATATAATGTTAATATATTACTTCAAATGAAGCGAAACAAATATATGCCATGCCATACCTGTTGTGATCCTCTCCCAATGCCACCCTCGCCAAATGAAATATTAGCCTTTCGACGAGATCGTAGTTGGGTTTGGGGAGTTTCTTTAAAATTGTGAATATGCTGGACACTCGTTCCTGGGGAAAAATTTTAATCACTTTTTAGAATTTTCTCGAAACATAGCATAGCAAATTATATGTTTGTGTTATGGGTGTTAGTCAACGATACTAATACATAAAAATACTTAAATAAATACCAGAATAAATATAATAAACACCCAGACCCGGAAATACAGACATCTAAATGTTTATCACACAAATATCTGCCCCCGTAGGGAATCAAACCCGAGTCTCGCGGTTGATCAGTGTAGCTAAGCGTGAATGTGGTAAATGTGTAGGCCACTCGACCAACGAGGTGGTCAAAACGAATGAAACGACAAACAGAAAAGGCTTAGTAAAATTGTTTATCAGAAGCGTCCCTCTAATTTATATTGTTAAAAAAATGGCTTAGCGTCCGTGATCCTGACGAGAATGGTAGAGCCACAACCGAGGCATCGGCAATTAGCCAAAATAATTTTATTCCCATAATGTGAATAAGAACATATTTATTTTATATAAATTGATAGATGACCTATCACCAACTGGGCACCTATTCAATCCCGGACTATGTTGTTCTTATTAAGTAAATTTAATCACTCGTATTCACGAAGCGGTAGGCAGAGTTACATTAAAAATGTATCTGAACATCTATATCAACCCGTGGCGGTAGTCAGAGTTTCAACCATGGCACCCTCGACTAGCCCGACGAATATTTTAGTACCACAGTGTCATAGATGACAAACCAATCACCAACTGGGTATCTGTCAAATCCCGGGTTACGTTGTTTTTATTGAGTTCGCTTTATTAGACTAAAAATTATTTTCACGTCCGTATCCCCGAGGCGGTAGGCAGAGCCCATTACAACCATGGCACCCATGTGTAGCCGAAGACACTAAGTCCTACAATGTGATAGGTTGCAAATCTATCGCCAACTGGGCACATATCCACTCTCGGACTATGTAGCTTTTATTTAAAAAATTAATAAAAACCCGTTTTTTTTTTTGTTGCCCGACTCGGGTATCGAACCCGTGACCTTAATTAAACACACAATTGTGCATAAATTTGAAATAAATAAATATACAAACCTGTGGGTCGGTTATCTCGGCGGCGAGTATGAAGTCGTCGTAGAGGTCGAAGGTGAGCAGCGGCTCGGGCAGTTCCCGGAAGAAGGTCTTGAGTACGGAGGCGCGCACGTGCACCGCGTACGCATCCAACCGCTCCACGCCCTCCTCCGGCCGCTCGTCCAACAACCGCTTCAACTCGCGCACCTACACACACACACACCATTTCGCCATAATTTATTTATTTTATTCATTTAAAATAACAGTATGTATACGTTTTTATTATATAATAAAAACGATATCATTACTTAGCATACTCATCTGTACTAAGGTTATAAATACATAAGAATTCTGTCTCTCTGTCTGTTAAGCTTTCTCGGTTAAACCATTACAAAAATTTTGACAAAATTTGACAAGCATATAGAAAAAGACCCGAGTTCATAGATAGGCAAATTTAAAAAAATCAATCCCTAAATGACTATATAACGAAAGATGAAAGTTTGGTTAGGTTAGGTTAGCATCATCCATTAACAAAGAAGAGCGGTAGGCGTTAGTTACTACATTAAGAAGAAATGTTTAGAGAAGAAAGGCATTTTTGACTTAAAAAGATAAGCTTTTTCCATACGAGCTTTCCTAACAGCTGATACCAGCTATTCACAAGTTTCGGTATTAAAAATATAAATAAATTGCGTTAACTTTAAAACAGTATGAAAAGAAATACATAAGACAATAGGATGGACACTTAAAAAAACAATCTCTTTACCTTCGAACTGAGACCACTTTTCCTGTAGAGACCCTCGGTGTACAACCCCGTCATTTCTATGGTTGTGATGAGCCTGTCCACTACTATTGGTATGTTCCCCTCTCCCGTCGGTAGATCGCTTAAAGGTATACCGAATACCTGGAAAATAAGTATAGTACTAGTAACTCGTACAAAAAGAAGACAATGGTGGTTATTATGTTGCGCAACTCACTAGACAAATTTTAAGTTATCGCTATCTTTTTTTATTCATAGTAATAGAAAGGGACAAAACACGTTTGGTGTTGTCAGATTAGTTTGAACATACGACATCTCAACAGACTTTTATTATATACCTCGGAAAACAAGTTAAAAATTGCCGCAAGTTGATATGTCCGAACTAATCTGACATGTCTAAGATGTTCTCTTTATTTTCTTTGTTTTATTAGAAAAAGGTAGCATACACTTAAAATAACTTTAGTTGGTGCTCAGCAGAATTATAATAGTACTTCTATAATTATAATTATTAATGAAGTTTGTCCAGTACAGAATTTCCAGGAAACCCGAGCACCACATAAATTGGTAGAACAAGATAATTTAATTCCACAAATGTTTGGGAATGTGTCGTTGTTCTTTATCATATCGGCGTACAATAAAATATTAAAATCCTACAATTAAAATTTATTTTTCAATGAATCCCCGACAAAAACTGTATAAACCATTTCAATCACGTCAGATAACAAACAAAAAAAACGTATCATAATTGGTCCATCATTTGAAAAGTTATGATGCCACAGATAGACACACAGACACGTCAAACTTATACCACTCCTCGTTTTGATTTTTGTTGGGGGTTAATAAGTAGTAGTGTAGCACGACTTGAGTATGTGCACAAGTTTTAAGTTAGGAGCATTAAGTGACTACTGTATATATAGCCTTTGTACATTAGTGTTCGAAATGATGCCTGAATATTCTGAACATTTCACTGAAATAGTTAAAAAATCAGACTTTTAATTTAAATTTTTAATTTAAACTTTAAATAATTATAGCAATTTTCATCCATTCTTAATATTATAACTGCAAGAAAGTCTGTCTGTGTCTGTCGATCTTTCAAGGATTTAATCGCTCAACCGATAGTGATGAATTTTGATGTACATATAGCTAAAGATCTAAGTTCAAACATAGCTAATTTTGTTTCAAAAATAAAATAGACCAAAGGAACATAATAAGGGACAGAGGTTTTTTGTGAAAATCGCAACTATTTTACGCTGGCAAAGCTGGTATTCCCTATTCACTTGCTCAAGTTCAAAAACCCGCTTCTGTTGTACGGACATCAGCTGCAAGTATACCTCGGCATTCAGGTTTTTAGCAACATTATTTTTTTCTTTTGTAATATCGTTACTTAATGAAAGAACAAAATGTTTAACCTTTTAACCGCCATAGTTGAAAACTAAGAAATTCAATAAATAGCTTGCACCGCCGCCGTCTTAAAAAATAAGACTAATTTCTGACTGTTTTTTTTTTATGTGATCGTCTGTATTTTCAAAATTATCTCAATACAGGACTCTTAAAAAATAATTAAGTATCTTCACGCCTATATCCCTGAAGAGGTAGGCAGAGGCACAACTAGGGCACCCACGACTAGCCGAAGACACTAAGTCCCACAATGTGATAGGTGGCAAGCCTTTCGCCAACCGGGCACATTTCCAATCCTGAGCAACATTTTTTTTTAGAAAATTGGAAAAATCCAATTTTCTTTTTGTTGCCCGACCCGGGATTCGAACCCGGGACCTCATGCAGTCAAGTCCAACAACTAAACCGCTAGACCACAGAGGCGATAAAAACTCTTAAAAATTGTTTTAAATACCTATAAAATAAACTGTATTGTGTGTCATTACAAACCATATCGATTTTAGATAACTTTTGTAACTACCTAATTGGTTTTGATTGTTTTTATATGATTGGCGGTGGAGGCACGTTCAGTAAAAAATGCTACGACAGTTAAAAGGCTGAAAGAGGTATAGTATGGTAGTTACCTTCCCCCGCTTGACGCCCAGCTGCTCCCGGCCGCCGGCGTCCACCGCGCCCACGATAGCGGCGCCCGACTGCCGCACCGAGTCCTTCCGGCACTGGGTCGTCACCTGACAGACATACATTGTTACAAGAACAATCTTCACATCTATGTAAGAGATGGTCCCCATATACACTGAACAATATAGGCTTCCTTTCCTACCAAGCGTCACAACATGTAGGCTCTAGAACGCGGGCCTCGATATTTGTGGACCATGTACTCATGGTAGTAGAACTTGGCGAGAAATCATTACGTTGGATTTGGTTCCACCCAGATTTTCTATTCCTGTCGCCATAGTGTAGGTGGTCACCACTGTCACGTTTCTGTTTTGTAGACATAAGCTTTAGGTTGTTCTAGTGTATTTCAAAATTATAGTGTGTTTTGAATTGAATGTTCTATAACCTATATTATTAATAATCCAAAAAATAATCTACAGGTAACGAAATAGCCTTGAATGCAAAATGATTTATTTGGATAAAGATTAACATATGGATGGGGATAACATATGTATGATATATCTAATTATTTTCAGCATTTCTATTTACTCTTAAAATGTAAAAAAGTAATTACAGTGCTATAACTGTATACTTTTATGTTCTCTCATCACATGTTTCCACAGCGCAAATGACGAAATTTTTTTTATTATACCTTTAGTTACATTTTTGTAGATTTAGTAGATATTCGTAATTTTCTAGTTATAAATATACAGTATGTTACTCAGAGATAACGTAGAATTCTAATGTAGAAAGAACTTTCACAAATTGGTTCAGTAGTTTCAAACTATAAAAACGCAAATAATGTATCTTTATCATTTGTGTAGAAATAGATTAAAAATACGTACCTTCATATAACACTTCTTGTGAGAGGCGAGCTTGCACGTTTGACATATGAGCGACCTTTCGATGGGCCACATGAAGAATGTTTTGCATATCTCGCACTCCGTGGGTATGTTGATCATCGACAGGATGAACGTGTGCCCCTTGTACTGGATTGGGTCATCCACCTGGAAGCGAAGAGACAACTAACCGAGAGAATAAGTTGTGCATGCAGTGATTTGTATGTTCTGTGTTAAATGTTAAAACAAGCACATAGCTTTCTGATCAACTACATTATAATTACCATAAAACTACCATTATCAAAAAGTAATTTTTTTTTTCATAGTATTTTATTAAATTACTAAGCTATACTTGCGGTTTTTGTAAACTTGTTTAATCTTAAAGATACTGCCTACACTTTAAAACCAATTTTCGTTGAGCTTTTAATGTATATTTTTTTTAGATTTTTCGCTTTCTTTTCTTAGAAGGGAGAGGATTCATACATTTTATTTTAGATTTTGCGTTTTTTTTTTTGACGTTTGGAAGGATTTTACTATTTTGGAATTATCTATCTCACCAATGATTAATTTTGAAAATGACATTCTTAAAAACCTATAGACACTCCGGATCACACCAGCTGTGATGTGTGAACACATTTTTTCTAGTTTCTATTCCATGTTATTGTTAAGCGGTTTACATGTACCTATCAAATTTAAACTGCACTGTTAAAATAGCTTGGGAACAAAACTTGGGAATAATTTTAAATGGACAAATAAAGGGTCCCATTTTTTAGCCAATCGGGTACGAAACCTTAAAAAACATGCATATGTAACATAAAATTCAGCTTTAGTGAGATAGAAACGGAGCAGAAAATTTGAAAATAAGTAGAAGGAAAGGTACAGACGTAAAGTAGACATGGATCACTTACAAAAGCAATACAACAGTAAAAAGTTAGAAGACTTGCAAATAAAACATTTTCTACTTCAAGCTTACATTTTTTTTGTCTTTCATTTCAACTATACGATAAAAGTAATATACAGTTAAACTAATTAAATGCTTTGAGCGAACCACTTTAATGGAAATTGATAAGTATGAAAATAAAAAAAAAATAGATAAAGCGGCAGAAAGTTTTATAAGTGCCTAGAAGTAAAGTCTAACGGAACATTTAAGTAGTATATTAGTAGTAGTATATAGTTACTAATAGTCATTGTTTTATAGTTTACTAAAAGAATTTATTAAGTATTGGCATTTGAGCAGAGTTTTTAATGCAAGTATGAGTGCATGCATAATACACAGCAATTAACACTTTCCAAGAGGTTGGTACTTACTTTTCTCTTTTTATCTTTTTTCCGTTTCGTCCTCGCTTTGTCCGTTTCATGTTGACTCAT
This sequence comes from Calephelis nemesis, assembly GCA_002245505.1. NCBI lineage: Eukaryota > Metazoa > Arthropoda > Insecta > Lepidoptera > Riodinidae > Calephelis > Calephelis nemesis. The sequence goes on from NJDD01037587.1 coordinate 38,184, forward strand.
GAACTCGTCCATAAAACCTCTGAAGGCGTTAACGCCCATAGTAATTGAAAGAGTTGATTCCTCTCTCGCACACACCGTCTCCATTACATGGAGAAAGTTCCCAATAAGATCTTTGTACTTCAGCGCCGAACCTCTGGTTTCGACTACACTATATGTTGCGACTAGATTATCTTTGAACTCTCGTAAAGCGCGTTTAAATACCCTGTCCACCTGAAATACAGTTTTAAATTATTAGGAATGTAAATGAACAAATACCAAGTAACGGTAGCCACAATAATTGGTCTCCGAGAGTTGACAGAAAAATTATAAATTGCTTACTAGTTAAATTATATTGCTAGAGACAGAGCTGAAACTTTCTAAGATAAACGAGAAGCATAACGTGATCGTATTTTTCTAACTATGCGCACACGTATGAAAAAGGGAACAACGACTTAAATATTGAGTCGAATTTAAACCAAAAATTTTCAAATTTTTAACGGTATTCTTTAATAAAACTAGGTGTGATTTTTAAAAGTTTAAATTAAAACAATTGAATAAATATCGCCACTTTTCTCTCCGTTTTCGGTACAGCGTTTTAGACAACTATCATCCGCGGGATTCACCCAATCCCAATATCACAAGTTATGTCACTCTTTTACGGAAACCAAACGAGCTACCGGGAAGAAACAGACTAGTTTAATGTAGTAACAATATACGTTTGTACGAGTAGTAACCGTATTTTCAATATTTTATTAAAGTCGGTTGAACGGTTTTGAAGGCAATGACACAGGATTTGTACGTATTGCACGTATTGCAGAAGTTCTACAGAGTGATAAAATCAAAGTCGCTTTCCGCTATCTGTTCCTATGTATGCTTGGATCTTTAAAATTACGTAACGGAGTTTGATGCGTTTTTTAATAGAGTGATTCATGGGGAAGGTTTATACTTAATATATATAATAAAATAGAAGTTTGTCCACCCGCGTGAAGCTGAGACTGGCTGCTAGTACGATATAATATATTGGAATTAAAAAAAATGCAGCTATACTATACTTAACGTTTTTTTTCCAATGTCTCACAATCTTATATTTACTTGCACATTAATTCTGTGCGTGCATGCATTTACTGATGAATTTACTAATTTGATCAATGATTAAATGCATCCGTAAACGCACAGATGGCGCACTAACTATTTAGGAAACAAAGTAGTTGGTCTTGAGAAATGAAGATGGCGTTCTTATCAACAAGATATTAACATTTGCTCGAATTTCGACCAATGCGCGACCACTAGTTAACATTATTCCATTAGCGGATAGTATCGGATAGCGTCGTCTTATGCCTAAGCCACTAAAAATAATGAAATTTTAAATGGAATCTCTCTCACATTTATACGTCAAACCATTATAAAAACTTATGTATACCTCCGATTGTTTCTCATTCTTCGAAGATTCCATTAAATATATTTTCTTTGTGATGAAGTCTTGCATGGCTTGCAACTCGGTTGCATCAGATATTATCTTATCCGTCCTGTCTATTAATTGTGATGTACTTTTTAAACTGAAATTTGAACTAGCCGGACCTTTAGACAATTCTGCTGTTAAACTATACGGTGATTCCTTTGAAACGTTTCTTTTTCTTATTTTATGCCTGGTTCTGGAGGCTACGCTCACTGGACTTGGACAGGGCATGGTAATCACGCCCTTGTTTTGTATACATTTAGTATGATACAGCTGTTTACAATCTATACACCTCTGTCCTTGCGTCACGAAAGCGTCGATAGCTTGATGGCAGTAGACACATTTGTCGCCTTTAGCAAACCTAGTCCCTTTTCGAAATCTGAAAAAAAATGCATGGTATTAGAGAAGGTAAATAGGCAGACAAATTTGACTATGGTAAGAAATACGCGCCGCATATAGATACTATTGGTGGTGGTATCTTGACGTGTATGTGAGTGGTATGTTGCTAGCCCAAGGTTAAGTTCACAATATTATATTTTTTTTTATGTTATAGGAAGGCAAACAAGTAGGCGGATTTCCTGATGGTAAGAAATTCACGCCGCCTAGACACCAAAGATGGTAATGGTGCGTTGCCAACCTGAGGTTAGACCTGTTAGGCCTCGAGCAAAAGTAAGTTTACCGGCTACCTTGCCCTCCGAACCGGAACACGTTATGATTTTATGGCGGCAGGAATAGGTAAGGCGGTGGTACCAATCCAGGCGAGTCGCTGCGAAACTCTACCACCTAGTCAGATGTCACGGTGTTAGTGATGATAAGCCTATGCTCGCCTTTTACGAGCTGCTTGGTAAGAAAGGCAGATGATCTATTCTGCAAAGGAGCCCGGACCAACACGGGGAAAACAATATGGGTGAGTATTGTTATTATGGCGCAAAGAAAAGGTAAGACTGTGGTACAGTTGGAGCAAGCATTTAATGTGTAACTAATATTTGAAAATAACGTAACTTGACAAGTTGAATTTAAATGATTAGATGTTTGTACTAATGTACTATAAGTTTGCTAGTTTGTTGATAAGTAGGTAGCTTTTCTGATGGGAAAAGATATCTTTTGTTGGATGATCGTCGAGGCTACCGGTTTGCTACGTCATTAAAGCGATCATAAGCCACGTGCGCAAGTCCACAGACTACTGTTCTTTTCTGCATGAAACACGACTCTAGCGATCAGTGAGGTTACGGCGGCAGGTAAGATTGAGGTACGTTACCGGTGTCCAGCGATGCCGAAGAGTCCGTTGGCGGTTTGTCCGATGTAGTCGGTGGTGCGCGCGTCCGGCGCCGGCGCGGGGTCCGAGTTGCGCCGCCGCAACGGGGAGCTCGACCGCGCGCCGCTCACGCTGTCACATAATTAAAAACATATCAAATTTTGTCAAGGAGTTCGATCCCCGATGAGGGCTGGCATCTGTGTAATGAACATTTCTCTGTACGACAGAGGTATGTATTTCTAGGTCGGTCGGCGGTGTGTGTGGTGCCGTGCGGGCGGCGTGGTACACCAGGTAGCGGTACTGGACGGCCAATCCATGTCTAAGGCCCAGTTTTCATATTCAAGAAACGGTTCGTTTAGCTTACGAATGGTTGTTTTATGTACGAATAATACAAAATCTAATTACAGTCATTCGTTTTCAATCGTTAAGTCTAAACATTTTGTATAACTATGAGCAACGCTTCGTTACTTGTAGGCAAACTACTAACGGTCATACTGAAGAATTACGTTGCGTTGGTTATCCATTATTGGAATCGGGCTTGAAGTTCTCAGGCTCGGGGTGACGGGTTCGAGGTAGGGAGTGCGAAGGCACTGGCGCAAAACACAGGTGGGGGCGTTGTAGATAGTGGACTCACCGGTCCACGTCCAGGTCGGCGGGTAGCGTGA
>NJDD01037587.1:50987-96176 GCA_002245505.1 Calephelis nemesis
AAACAATTTAGCAGTTAATAGACAAATTTAACAAAAATCATTCGTTCAATGGAGTAATAAAACAAGACTGATTTAAATGGTCATGGTACGAACTAAAATAATGGTATTCTAAGACGGAAGTATAACTTTCCTTTGACAGGACTGCTTTGTCAAAGCTTATGGTAGGCCCCCAGGTCATCTCTGACATAGTAACTAAAATAATATATTTTTTGTACTGTATTGAAGTCAATGAAAACCTTTCCCTACCCAGGACGAACACACATGTTGTAAAAAGAATTTCATGATATAATTTTATTCTAATGTTCTCATAAGTCATATTTTGTTCTTAAGCTATTGACTGCGTAACATGACCGAGTCTATCTCGAAGAATTGAAGTATATATGACTAACAGTTTCACGCAGCTTCGCCTGCGTAACTGGGCTTCTACTATACCGATTTGAATGAAACAAAGCCTATGTCACTCGTGGATAATGTAGCTTTCGAATGGTGAAAGAGTTTTTAAAATCGGTCCAGTAGTTTTTGAGCCTATGCATTACAACCAAACAAACAAACAAAACAAAGTTTTCCTCTTTATTATATTAGTATAGATAAAATACTTAAGACAATTTAGATATTTTAATGAGAAAGGTCATCCAACAAGCATACGGGTCTCCTGAGGGTAAGACACAACCGTGGCCAATAGACCACACTTCAGATGTTAAAGGTACGTCCCTGTCCTGTGGCCGGAATGTAAGGTCAAATGTACAAGTCTACCGTCTAACCTACATTCCGGACCGGAACATGAAAGTCATTATAGTGGTAGGAATAGGTATAAGGTGATGAATTCCTACCCAGGCAAGTTGCTGTACAGCACTCTACCACCAGCGGTTGTGCTGATAATGACCATTTAACCTACTCTCGCCTGTCACGAGATGCCTGGCAGTGGCAGAGGGTCTATTAGGCACAATAGAACCGGACCATTACCAGAAGCAGCAAAATAGTACGAAACAGATCTTCAAACTACATTCTTGCTGCAAATTTCAATAACCTATCCAGGATAGGAGATGGAGCTACTGAGGATCATTTTTCAATAATTAACATAAATATCTTAGCAATAAAACTCTAGTATACCTATCTCTGTCACAAGTGTATATGGCCTTTATGAAATAATTTTCTATTCTATTCTGTAAATAGTTTACCCCTGCAGAAACTTACCCAATTGGTAGTTATCCCTATCCAAGTTCAATGTGGCTAGAAAATGGCGAACATCCGATTGCGAACTCAATAAGCCCTTTGGCAGCAATATCCTATAAAGCTGTATGAATTCCTCGTATGTGAGCCGCACGTTGTATCCAGCTTGTCTGATTCTGACAGTTTCCAGCATGCCCGTATAACGCAATTGTCTCTGGACGGTTTCTTCATCAAACACATTGGGTACCTTGTCGCCGTTAGACTTTATACACCTGTGAAAAGCATTTTATGGTTTCCTTTAAGAAAATAGTGACGTCATCAACTCAATAACGCCTCTAATCAATTAAATTATAAACATTTATAAACCACAATAACAATTACTATTCTACTAAAGAAACCTGAGATCGAAAAAATATTATTTAAATGAAGATGAAAGGATTTTTTTTGGAAGTGAAAACTTCTTAGCTGCGTTGCGAACTTTTTCTGGAATGGGTAACTTCTAAATTCGCGTCAGGACACGAGACCCGATCGAAAATCTGTAAGACGGCGCAGGACGCTTGCGCGAATGTTCGTGTTGTCATGTTTGTGTACGATAATGCAATAAATTAATATTGTATTCTACCACATAAATTTTAAGTATTTTCATACTGATAATAAAAGCAGTTCGTGCAAAATTATTCCCTAACCATTCCAAAATATAAAAAATGCACAACGTTAATATTCAAGTTTTCACTTCTGCCGGCACTGCCGGAGTGCAACCCGTTTTTTTATGAATGGATGGATAATATTAGGTAACCAGACCTGATAAAAAATGGGTTTGCTTGGTTAAGCGTCTCCATCAGTGCGGCCAGTGAGTGTTGGAACTGCGCGGCAACGGTTAAAGGTTGCTTGCGTTTCCCGGCCGGCGCCGCGGTCCGCCCTGCCAATGTCTTCACACTCTGTAGGTTCTTCAACCCCTTTTTCGCACGCTCCCGGGGACGAAATGACTTGTTTTTCCTGTCACACGCCAAATATTCATGAATAAACATCTACAATAATTTAAATTCCATGCATGCTATACTTAACCCCTACTTTTGTGAACTTCGAAGCTGTGATAGTTATTTCATTTTCCTTTCAAAGCCAATACTCAATCTACCCCAAAGAAACATTAACGATTATCACAAAGGAAAACGCACGGAAAATTAATACAAATAGCCAGCCATCACCAAAATGAAACCCAACAAAAAGAATTCATCAAACAAAGTTATAGTTATAAGAAACTATTAGAAGCATGCTGTAATACGGTATCCACTAGACAACAATTGCAAGGACAATAAAAAAATAGCTAAAATTACGAAAAACTACAAAAAATCAAACAGACATCAAATGATGCTACATTGGTAGATATTTCATGTTTTAACCCCTTAAATGCGGTTTCAAAATCGCGATTGTAATTGGTCGGCTAGTGGATATCGCATTTAACAAACGAAACGTTAAAAATGTTCATTTTTCGCCACGGGATCGTCGGTTTTGTTTGATGAATGCAGAAGTGCGATAGAGAGAGAGCGAGTGTCGCGCGTGCACGGCACGTACATGACGATGAGGCTGGCACGCTGCATGACGTCCGCGTCGTCGAAGTCCCGCTCGGTGCGGCGCGTGCGAGTCTCCGCTATTCTGTAAGGTTTTGTCCCTTTCCCCCCCGCGCGACCCCCCAGCGCCGTCTCTGTCCGTTTACTATCGCTGTTCCTCGCGCTAGTCTCGCGGGCCTTGTTGCCTGCCGCTCTTTGTGGCGTTCTTACGTAGGGCGAAAAAGGAAACGAGTATTACACATTAATATAGCAAAATAAAAAAAAGGATAAAGTGCGGTCCGTGACTCGCATGCATAAATAAATCGATGTGCCTAAATGACGTGTGCGAGATGTACTTTAAATAGCGTAAATCAGTTATAGTTGGAAATCTAAAAGGTATTCTAATGACAGACTGTGTTTAGTTTTATTTAGATATTATATTATTTTTTAACACACTTGCTTATTATGTCGACCTTTATAACCCTGCGTTCAAGCACATAATTATAGATCTTTCAACACACTTGGTTTTTACTATTGTAAATAGGTTTTCTTAATAAATGCTACCTGAATTATTTCGTGTAAAAAAAAAACATATAAACTGTTTAACACAATTTTAACGCCATCCAATCCAATTACATGGGAATAAAATTTAGTTGATATTATAGTCTGTATCACATCGTAAAAAAGACCATAATACCAGGTTTTACCTTGGTGCACTTTACTCCGTGTTTATTAATAAGACTGTTAAGGTTTTGTTATAAATAAATCGATCGTTTTTTTTAAATATTGGGTGTCTGATAATTTTTTTGAGCTTTTTTTATTGAAAAATTCAAACCAAAACCTATACGCTTTTTATAAAAAGCTTTTGAAAAGGGTGTATCTTTGCAAATGTGTTAAAAAACTTCTAAATACAGCCTTATAATATTAAAAAAATGATATGGACAAAGCTTCCAAAATGTCTCGAGACATGCGTTAAGTGCATTAACATAGACTGAAGCATATAAACGGTGACTTACGCAATGCGGTTGATTGCGAGATTGATTGACGATACTGTCACCAGTTGGCTGAGCAACAAGATATATCATTACGTCACAAAACATCATCAGCAAAAGCTTATAAACTGTATTTTTTTAAATTAAATTATTTTAATTCCTTTCATGCTAAAAAGAACGTACCCAAAAAGCATTAAAGTTTGGAAACGAGCTGATGGTGGTTTTTTTCACCACGTTTCAAAAATACGCGCATGTTGTTTGAATAGCGAAACATATTACATAATTTTAAACCTTAGAAAACATATTATATCCAAATAAAAAACAAATGACGCATGATTTATTAAGAGAAATGGGAATGAAAGACGAGATGAACTTAACTTTTCACGTGTGATTAAATAGTTATAATAAATAAATTCAAAGTAGTATTACAGACAAAGAGACGATCAAACTAATATATAGATAAAGAAATAGAAATATAGATTACATGGTCATCTAGCCAGGGTAGTCAGCCAGACTTTTGTTTTATTTTATGTTAAGGTGTTTAGACATATTCGTGGTCTCTAGACACCATAGATGTAATAGATACGTCGCTGGCCTGTGGACGGGGTGTCAGGTCTAAAGTCCAAGCCTACCGGCTACCCTACGGACCGGAATACGACACTGTCCCTATCTGGACAGGTTGTGGATAGCACTCTACTACCAGTGATCTTGTTGGTGAAATGTGCAAGTCAATTTTTGTAAGCTTCTTACGAGCTGCAGGCAGAAAATCTATTCTACATCTGTGACCCTGGACCGAAGCAACACGGGGGACAGGTGCTAGAGTCCTGCAATGACTCGTCCAGATTGGCATGAGTGATCATCATTTCTCACATCATGGTCACATTACAATGCAATAATCTCTTACCACAGGAAAATCGGACTGCTTGATAGTCTTCCAAATCCATAACAACAAAATCTGAATAAATATTTTTTTTTAAATGAAAGAAACTATAACCATGTCTTCTCCTACCTATATTACTATAATATAAACAATATTCAACTGTTGATTTATGATTTGCCAAAAGTTATATGCTTGTGTTACGGGTGTCAGTCAACGATACCAATACATAGAAATATTTAAATATATACCAGAATAAATTTAATAAACACCCAGACCCGGAAATGCAGACATCTAAATGTTCATCACACAAATGCCTGCCCCCGTCGGGAATCGAACCCGAGCCTCGCGGTTGGTTTTTGTAGTTAGGCGTGTACGCTAGTCACTCGACAAACGAGGTGGACAACGAAGTAACATTATAATAACAGAGAAGACCGGCAACAGCGCGCAATTTTTTAGTATCTAGTAGCGATTTGGCAACGTCGAAATTAGACTTTACATTTACAAACATAATAATGTATAATTTAGCATAAAACACTACAAACATTCATCACTTATATATTGACAATAATGGACCAAAACGATTATTATAATTTTTCTATTATGCTACTGTCTTACTCATATGTAAATAACTGGCGGGCAATTAAATCAAATTAAATGTAATTTTTGTTTAAATAAAAACCCCCATTTGTTTATAATCGGTAAAATTAATTAGTATGTAACTCGTGCCTCCTTCATTAAAAAAAAACAAATTATGTTTCCATACTCAAACATTTACATTTAGTTCGTTAATAGCAAAACTTAAAAAAAGTCATACACATACACTTTCGATATAGTGAAATACTATAATGGGTACGCTCCTTAACATGTTAAAATTTGTATTCTATAGTTAGTTGTTTCAAATAAGCCAAATTTATTCATTGACAATGCAATTTGGACACAATCACGTAACAAGTTGGACACAATGTTAGAAAACGTGAAAATACCTTATGATACTGTCGTTGGGCGCCTGTATGGAGGGCCTTGGCACTCTCGATGCTCCATCCACCCTATTAACACGATGTCTTCTACCAGATTCCATGAATGCGAAATATCCCCTGTAAGAATACAGACATAATTAACTAAAACATTTTTTTATTGTACAGAAAAGTTTGTAGACGGATGTCATTATGATAAAAAAACACGCTGTATATAGATTTAAATAACACCAAATGTCACGGTGCGCTGCCAACTTGAATTTAAGATATTAAGGTTTTACCATTACCATTACCCTAACTACGAAATCGGAACAAAAGAGTGGCAAGCACTTTCACGAAGCAAAACTTCCCAGATTTGCTTTCAAGTTTGGATAATACAGCCCAGTTTTAACAACGCTTCGCTCGTTAAAAATAACGCTATAGATAATCTGGTTACTATTATTTTATTACAAATCTGATAGGAATCTACCTTCAAGTAATTATTTCGATTGACAATATGCTTTTGGTCTATCGCCTCTGTGGTCTAGTGGTCCGTTGTTGCCGTTGAAAAGAGAAAAAGAGGTCTAAAATATGATTTCTTGGATAGGTTGTTTAATCAATTTTAATCAATTAAAAAATCAAAAAATTCAAAATCTTTTTTTAGAAAATTGCTCGGGGTTGTATAAATGTCCATGTGGCGATAGTTTCGCCACCTTTCCCATTGTGGGATTCAGAACCTTCGGCAAACCGTGGGTGCCCTGGCTGTTCCTTTACCTGTCGAGCTAAAATAAAAATAAATAAAAAATATGGTCTAGCGAATCAGTTGTTGGACTTGGCTGCATGAGGTCCCGGGTTCGATTCCCGGGTCGGACAACAAAAAGATAATTAGATTTTTCCAATTTTCTATTTTAAAAAAAGTTGATTGGGATTGGATATGTGCCCGGTTGCCACCTATTACATTGTGGGACTTAGCGTCTTCGGCTAGTCGTGGGTGCCCTGGTTGTGCCTCTGCCTACCTTTTCGGGGATTTAGGCGGAAAGATACTTTTTTTTAAATAACATCAATACGCTGCAGCAAGCAACAAATGGCACATACAAAAATGTCTATAAAATGTGCATTACCTAAAGAACGCCCTAACAATCGCCCATCTGAACACCGCGACGGGGTCAACGCCGACCAGCTCCCGCACGAACGCCAGCGAAGAGTTCTTCAAAACGCTCACTATATCTTGCCGCATCAGATCCAGGTTTTTCTCGCGCATCGCTGTCACCTGAAAAAGGCATTCGATAGTGGTTAGTTTTTTAGGGAGAAAAGCTTTTACTTTAAGCTCGGTGAAATTGTTAAAACCGCTAGGTTCGCAACACATTTGTAATTTTTTTTTCTTTTTTTTTATGTTATAGGAAGGCAAACATGCAGACGGATTTCCTGATGGTAACAAAATTCACACCGCCTTGAGACACCAAAGATGGTAATGGTGCGTTGCCAATCTGAGGTCAGGATGTTAGGCCTCGAGCAAAAGTAAGTTTACCGGCTACCTTACCCTCCGAACCGAAACATGTCATGACGTTATGGCGGCAGGAATAGGTAAGGCGGTGGTACCAATCCGGGCGAGTCGCTGCGAAACTCTACCACCTAGTCAGATGTCACGGTGTTAGTGATGGTAAGCATATGCTCGCCTTTTACGAGTTGCCTGGCAAGAAAGGCGGATGGTCTATTCTGCAAAGGAGCCCGGACCAACACGACGCTTATAATTTTATAATGCTTATAACGATATCAAACCTACACAGGTACAGAGTAAACAGATTTGTATGTAAAATTGTCAAAAAAAACTTACCTGATATTTAACCCTTCCAGCATAGTGTTTGACAACAAAAGCGGGTTCCCTCCTTTGTGGTTTCTCGTAAAATGGGTTATCTTCATGTACAGAGTTGAACTTTTGTAACAGAGTTTCGTTTGTTGCCCACGGGAAACTGTAAATTTTGAAACAATACGTTTCAGAAACGAAATAATATTTTAGTGCAAATTTCTTAAAACGTCTTCGTTGGCTGACCAACCCAACCGCGAGGACCGGGTTCAAATCCCGACGTGAGCAGTCACTTGTGTGATAAATATCGATGACTGTCTTTCCTGGTCTGGGTGTTAATTGCATTAAATTAGGTAATATTTATATGTACATAATATGTATTAATATCGTTGACTAACTTAGTACCACCGTTTAATAATGGAAAGGTAGTCACTTCCTTGTTTTTTTATGATAATGGAGGGCAAACAAGCAGACGGATATCCTGATGGTAAGAAATTCACGCCGCCTAGAGACACCAAAAGTGGTAATGGTGCGTTGCCAACCTAAGGGAGGAATTTTTGGATTAGAGTAAAAGTAAGTATATCGGCTTACGGCGGCAACATTACCCTCCGAACCGGAACACGTCAAGAGCAAGCAAGCATTGATGTTGTGGCGGCAGGAATAGGTAAGGCGGTTGTACCAATGCGAACGAGTCGCTGCGAAACCTACCACTTAGTCAGATGTCACGGTGTTAGTGCCTTGCTCACCTTTCACGAGCTGCCTGGCCGGAATGCTTAAGGTCCTTCTGCAAAGGAGCCCGGACCAAGCCCTAGAACGCATTCGCTGGATACGCCCATATAATAGTACGAAACTTTTTGTTCTTTCTGATTTTTTTTGAAGTTTGAACAAGGTATTCTATGTCTAAATCTAATTGAGATAGTCAGAAATTTGAATATTTATCTCCAATAAAAATGTGATGATATATGAATGATGTCATAGTCTTATGTTATCATCGTAATTTGATGATATCTCATATAATAAGTGTAATATACTGATAAGGTTGGATGTCTAATCAAATATTATCTACTGATGAATAATATACTAAATACAGTTTTTTTGATATATTTTATTTTGCAAGTCTATTAAAATGGTGTTACTTTAGTGTCCTTTTTTGATTCCAGGAAGAGGCGTGAAGAGGCAATGGTTCAATACATTGCATGAAAGGGTATAGGCCAATTTCCTGCCCTAGCTTATTTTGGGCCATCCATAAATTACGACACACGTTAATGGGGTGGAGGGTATCATCTTAATGTGACATTATGTGACAAGGGGCAGGGGGGCTCGAAAGCCTTGTGACGTCACATTATAAAATACTAGAACACTAAATTTGTATGTGAACTAAGTTCAATTACTTCAACGTTGGTCATTAGTTTAATACCAACAATCATCATAATGGAAACAACATTAAACATGCAAAACATTCTATTAATTTTTTACTTTTAATGCAAAGCTGGAAATACCTATGTACTTTATGTAAATGTGTGACGTCACAATAGGGGGGACAGGGTTCTAAAAATGTGACAGCGTGTGAAAAGGAGGGGTCGAAAAGTTCTAAAATTCGCGTGACGTAATTTATGGATGGCCCCTTTTTAGAAAAGATAGTATTGATCGAATATCGCATGAAAATCGAATGTTCATCCTAATGAAGTTCATCTCACTTTTTTTTATTAAAAACTAGCTGTCCCAGCGAACATCGTTTCACCCGTTCAGTATGGAAAATAATAAAGTATTATTTTTCCCATTATTCTTGCAACGTTCCCAGTTTTTCTCTTCATAAGAACCTTTTGCTGATAACAACTAACACAACAACAAAAGAATTAGCCAAATCCAATTCAGTCGTTCGGAAGTTATGCGCTTACCAACACATTTAACGATTCATTTTTATATTATAGATTTAAATACTACGACAACAGACTCGTGTAATACCGGGTTCCTAAATTCAAGAAACGAGTCGTTTTGCTTAGGAATGATAGTGGTAGTTTTGACGAATAGTGAAAACTCTAACTACGATCGTTCGTTATCGACTGTTAACTGAAAACATTCTGTGTAACTGTGAGCATACTAACTATGACTATGACCAACGCTTCGTCACTTTTAAGCAAACTACCAATGGTTATTTTAACAGATTACGACACATTGATTATAGAAACGGAGCTTAAATATCACGACGCAGCGTATTTAGAAGATAAAGTGTAAGTAACTACCAGTGACAAGTACAATTTACGCGTACCTACGGCGTGCTGTGATTGGCAGAGATATTTTCTGGCCATTGAGATTTCTGCGTTAGATTATCCTTATATATATATAATTCTTGTGTTCGTGTGTTTGTCACTGAACTTCTTCTAGACGAATAGACGGATTTTGATGAAATTTTTTGTGTATATTCAAGGGAATTCGAGAATGGTTTAGATTCACAATTTGGTCTCCTGGAAAACGTTTTTTTAGTTATTTTTTTTTAATAATTAGTGGTTGTTTATTTTGGAATGTTTGACATCGGATCCCACAGACTGCTCTACTGTCGAAGCATTAATGTCAAGCGATACGAATTTTGCTGAGTCAGCTAGTAGATATTTAAAATTTAAAAATAGAATAATTAGGTATTGTAAACTTGAAAACGTGGGTAGTTTGGTGTGTTACATACTTGCACTGGTCGTCCAGTAGACATAATAGTCCACCAGGTTTCCCCTCAATAAGCTGCAAACAGCCCGTGTTGTCCGAAAACCCAATATCAGTCCACCGGATGCCCTCTCTTCTATATTCCTCTTGCTCGTACTTAAACACATGCTGGTTGAAGTAGTATTGCAGGTGTTCATTTGCGTAGTTGATGCACAGCTGTTCGAAACTATTACTGGGACCGAAGTCTTCAAAGCCGAATATATCTAGGACTCCTGTCAACATGTGTATGTTTTTAAAAATAATATATAAGTTATAAATTATTATAGATCAGACTGTCCCAAAGTGGACAAGTAGGCGTCCCCTTATGGGCGCCAGAAGCCTGGAGGGCCTTTGTGGCCTCTGTGGTCTAGCAGTCCCGTTATTAGACTTGACTGCATGAGGTCCGGGGTTTGATTTCCGGATCGGGCAATAAATCAAAAATCGGGTTTTTCCAATTTTCTAAAAAAAAACACGTTGCTCAGGATTGGATATGAGCCCTTACATTTTTTTTACTTATAGATTAGATACTTTTTTTAGAAGCCTAGAGGGGAGCGGTAATTAAACCTGTAACAAATGTTTTCTTTTAAACTCCAGGCAAAACAAATATGTTACTGAGGTTTTTAACGAGAAAAAACCCCCTCCCGGGGGTTACAAAATAACTGATTTTAAAAGTGAGCGTTACATGAAATAAGTTTTTGGGACCTCTGTTATAAATGATAGAAGATAACAAAGACACGGTTAATATTTTCAGAGATAAGATTTTATGGTTTTTGTAAACTCTTTTTTTATGACAGGTCAGCTAACAAGCACATTATTCTTCTGATGGCAAAAGAAAAACAGTGGCCTATAGGTACCTTAGATATTAGGGGTGGGTCGTTTTCCTGTGACCGGACCTATAGTATTATAACGAGGCCTATTGTGCAAGTCTACCGACTATCCTAACCTCCGGACCAGAACATTTCAGTGACTATGGCGCCAGGAATAATAAGTAATGCGGTGAACCTGAACCAGTTCTTAAACAGCGTTGTTTTTTTCTTTTTAACTATGTAATGTGTTCCCCGTATTGGTCCGGGCTTCTTTGTAGAATAGACCATCTGCTTTCTTTGCCAGGCAGCTCGTAAAAGGCGAGCATAGGCTCACCGTCACTAACACCGTGACATCTGACTAGGTGGTAGAGTTTAGCAGCGACTTGCCCGGATTGGTACCTACTTATTCCTCCCGCCATAACGTCATGACGTGTTCCGGTTCGGAGGGTAAGGTAGCAGGTAAACTTACTTTTGCTCGAGGCCTAAAATCCGGGCCTGAGGTTGGCAACGCACCATTACCACCTTTGGTGTCTCTAGGCGGCGTGAATTTCTTACCACCAGGAAATCCGTTTGCTTGTTTGCCTTCCAATATCATAAAAAAAAGAAAATTTTTTAATTAATCATAGCTAACTGAAATAAACGACAAAATAGATACATAATGCTAGTGTAGATTGTAGTGTGTGGAACGTAGCCAAGTAGCCGAATAGCCGAGGAGACCTAGGTTAACAAACTACTACGAGTAATGAGGCGAGCATAGGCTCACCGTCACTAACACCGTGACATCTGACTGGGTGGTAGAGTTTCGCAGCTACTCACCCGGATTAGTCTCACTCACCGCCTTACTTGTGCCTGCTGCCATAACCTCATGACGTGTTCCGGTTTGGTAGCCGATAAACTTACTTTTGCTCGAGGTCTAACATCCCGGCCTCAGGTTGACAACGCACCATTACCACCTTTGGTGTCTCTAGGCGGCGTGAATTTCTTACCATCAGAATTCCGTCTGCTTGTTTGCCTTTCAATATCATAAAAAAAATGTGTATGAAGCTAGGCAGATCTGCAGAGATCGTAGAATTTGGCACTCGATATTCTCAGGGACTTAAGGGACTGGCAAGTCCCTTACGTCCTCTAGTGTTGCCAGCGCATTGTTCTTTAGTGTAGACGTGGCCTATATTTTCATAGACAGAAAATCTGGGGAGAAATACAAAATTACATAAGATATGTAGACTTTTCTACCCACCTATACTATGTCCTTGATGTTCTCTAAGCGTATCTTTTTTCGAGAGTAGCGCATGATTAACTTGCATCACAATCCAGTCAAATAAAGCACCATACAAACATTTCGCCATCGCATCCCGAGTCGCTATCGCTTCTGGTAACCTAAAAAAATTTATTCAAAAATTATCAAGGTGTAACTAAGTGCATACTAATATTACAAAAGCGAATATCGGTCGGTCTGTTCGCGACAAAACGGCTATAGCAATTTTGATGAAATCCAAGTTCCAACATAGGCTAATTTATTTCAAGTTCACACTCAAAAGACTTTGATAGTTGATGAAATCAATTATTCTACGCTGAGGAAGTCGCGGGCAAATAGCTAGTAAGTTACTTAAATACATACTTACTTTTATTATATTATATTGAACAAGGTGTGGGACTTTTCATTTGTAGGAACAAATTTCCACCTTAAGTTGGTGTAAGTAAAATATAATGTATATTTAACTAAGTATAATGTATAATATTTTAAATTTTCTAATAAAGCGATAAATTTTTTCACAGCGACTTGCCCGGATTGGTACCAGCCTTACCTTATTCCTGACGCCGTAACGTCAGTGCTTGCCGTTAACGTGATCCAGTTCAGAGGATAAGGTTGCCGGTACAGGTTGACAACGCACCATTACCACCCTCGGTGTCTCTAGGTGGAGTGAATTTCTTACCATCTGGAAATCCATCCGCTTATTTTGCCTTACAATATCATAAAAATAAAAGATTATAACTTATTGTACTTTTTAAAGGGCTAATGTTTAAAGGAACCAGTTTCACTTTTTGCTACTGTAATCTATAGAAAATGTTAGTGTACCTGTAGTTAATGACTAAAGTTTCCCCTGACGCTCTAGCTCGTTTCGACGTGAGCGCCGCGAGCAGGGTCTCCTGTTTGACGCGGAGCAACGATGATATTAACGAGACGACTTCGGGATTCCGCACACCAACTGCTTCATCATGATGATATGACTTCCTTTGCGGTTGGAATTCTACATTACCTGGAAATTAACGGTATGATTTCAGTATAAGATTTATTTCAATTTTTTAAAAAGCTATCACTTCTCATTCGGTTACATTTAATAAAGATTTGATAAGTGTTTTTTGAGTTATACATTCTAATTTTAATAAAAACTAGCTGAGCCGGCACACGTTGTTCTGCTATTTTGTAATGTGAGTTTAGCAAAACGAAAATGGGGTGGAGTCACTCTTATAACTTAGGGGTATGAAAAATAGATAGTAGCCGATTCTCAGACCTACTGAATATGCATATAAAACTTGGTGAAAATCAGTAAAGCCGTTTCGGAGGAGTTAAATATTTTTTTAATATAATTATATCCGAACCGCTTTCAAAACAAGTCGCAACGTTCGGAATTACTTAACGAAATTTTGTTTAAAATTTTTACACATTCAAATCCGTTAAAATTCCGTAAGAAAAAATACTGACGTGTGTAGATCCACAGATTTGTCTGGATTTGCTGCGATCAAAGTTGAGTTTTTTTTTAGTTTTTCCGAAAGTGGCGGCCCTTAATCGTACTGCGGAGCGGGCCCGGGAGGACGATCCCAAATCAGGCCCGCTCCGGCGCAGGCGGAAAGGGGTGCAAGAAGGCGCCTTCAAAGCGTCTCCAAACTGGGGCTGCCGGGGGACTTTCCTCAGCCAGCACGGCCTCGCACGCCTGGGGTGAGACTCCAGTGTTCGAAGTCGCGCCTCTTACAGCGCAGGAGGAGGCCCGGTAAGGACAGGGCCGTAGTCGCGGAGCGGGATGATAAATGCCAACGCGACCCCATCTCGCTCCTAAGCGGGCGGAACGAAGATCATAGTGTGGCCCTTAATCGTGTGTCAAGGTCTCATAAATAATAATAAGATAGATAATCCTGAAGCTTTGGAAGCATACAATCTGTGACCACAGAGTGTGATGTGGATTCCACCAATGTTCACAGCAAACAACAGAATAAGATGGCCTGGAATGCTTTTACATAGTTAAACAAGCCCGACGCGATATATTATCATGGTATAGTTCATTCAATAAATATGCTCTATTTTTTTGTAAATGAAAAAAAAAACAATTTAGTTCTCTGTGTCAAGATGACCAATATATACCGGAGAAACAGTTGCCTGCAACTTCGACTTCGTCGGCTTATTCGGTGTTAAGAGATTTAATTTTTTTTCTTAAAATTTGTTCCAATCCCGTGTTTGTGGTCTAGCGGTCCGGTTCTTGAACTTGATTTCATGAGGTCCTGGGTTCGATCCCCAGTCGTCGCCCGGGAATGGATAAATGCACGGTTAGCGATAGATTTGCCATATATCACATTGTGGGGCGTAGTGTCTTCGGCCTGTGTCTAACTCTTTTGGGATACGGACGTATTGATAAAAATATTTGATTGAATTCAATACGAACGCCGTGGTTGAACACGTTCTCAAGTCAAAAGGCGACATATTTAAATCAAATAGGGATTTATTTTATTTATACAGATTTTCTTATATTTTGAGAATTGGGTCCTTATTGCATAACATGGCCCAGTTATTAGTCAGAATTACTATTATAATAATAATAATAATAATAAATCATCTTTATTTCACATAAACCTACAAGAGGCACTTGTGACGGGTCTATATAATAATAAATCTACCACCGGATCGGAACGCGGCCGCACACTGAGAAGATCCGGCAAGAAACTCAGCGGGCTTGTCTTTTTTTTTTCTTACTTTAAAATTGATTTACAATAATTTATGTAATGATACAATATATTTTATAAGAGATTGGCATGAGGAGCAACTAATCCCAAGCAGTCTTATCTGTTAAATATTCAGCAATGTTATAATAACCTTTTTGATTTAATTTACATTTAACACATTTCTTAAATTTATTAATTGGAAGTTCTTTCATATAAGTGGGAAGTTTATTGTAGAACTGTATACATAGGCCCATGAAAGAATTGCTTACTCTGTGGAGACGAGACACATGCACAGCAAGATTATTTTTATTCCTAGTATTGACACAGTGTATATCACAGTTTTTTTTAAATGAACTTGAATTTCTGTGAATGAAAATGAAAAAATGATTTCTGTGAATGAAAATGAAATGATGAAAAAAATGAAAATTCATTAGATCATTGCAACATTTGTTTATTTACAAATCCAAAAAATATTTCCAGCTAGCGTCTGTTAAGTCTGGAAAAAGCACTTATTTAATGAGATACGGCATAAAGTATAATAAACAACATACGAATAATCTCCAAATCACTTTCCGACGTTCAATCATAAATCTTCAGAGAATAACAGTTTGATGGTTCTCGGAAATCCAAGAAAATATTTGATTCAAAAGCATTTTATATTATTAGATATGATCACGCCGTATTCAAAACAACAAGTATATTTAGTTGGGGTTTAGTCTTTGATGTTAAAATTAGTTCTCAATAGAGAAAAAACTCGATTTTGTATATTCTTAACCACCTCATCTTTTTTGAAGTTGTTGGCGTTCACGCCTAACGCCACCTCAAATCCTGAGACGAGCAGGCATTTGTGTGATGAACAAGATTATTCTAATTTCAGGGTCTGACCATTTATCAAAATTATTACTGTACTTATGTTTGTATTTTTTTATTTTATGGCTATACTAACTTGTGTTTCTAGATATATGTGAAAAAAGATGTGTTTTTATTTCTAGCCTTTACTTCCAACTGACCTTATGATTGAATTTGAGGGTTTACGTGAACGGTAATCCATTCTTTTTTACTTTTTATACGTACCAATCTAGTAATTTGGTTGCATTGTGAGAAAAAGAAGCAGATTGATTTCCTAATAGTAAGAAAAATAACATTACACATATTATTATAAATTATAAATGAGTCTTAATATATTAGTAATGGCCTATGTAATCTAGTAAGTAGTCAAGTTGATCTCATAAGGTCTTACGTCCTATTTCCGCGCGACTGAACCGATTGGTATAATTCTTTTTTTGTTGTGTTGGTTATTGTCAGAAGAAAGTTCTTATGAAGAGAAAAGGCGGGATAATTGCAGGGAAAATGGGAAAAATAATACCTTATTTTTCCCATACAAACTGAACAGGTGGAAGACGTTCGCCGGGACAGCTAGTTTATACTAAAAAAAAAAACATGTACGGATTTGGATAAGTGCCCGGTTGGTATTAGTACCTCTGGGTAATCGTGGCTAACCTGGTGGTATTTCGGTCATCTTTACGGGGATATGGACGTGAAGAATCTATATTTTTATTTATTTACTTTTAAAATAAATCAATATGTTTTCCAATATCAAACAAGAGACCTAGTATAAATAGGAGTACTTCTCCTTGAGTGATATACTTAAATTGTTGCTTGTAAATTTAAGTTATATAACTTTCCGAAAAACCCATGAAAATATTGGTATAAAAAAAGCATACATCATTTTCAATGGACTAATATATTACTATGCCGAAATTGACGTTGTAACAGAACACTCAGACACACACTTTCGCATTAATAATATAAGTAGAGATTTACTTAGTTTAATCTTTGTTGTTACTAAACTATTACAACTTTAAGTAGGAGAAAATATAATGGAATTTTTGGTCTTCTTGTGTATACAAGGTACAAACTTCAGAGATAAATAACTTAATAGTCAAAGGTTCATAATGATAATCTAATGAGGTTAATAACCTTCCTGATAAGATTCACTATTTTGTCTCAGCTTAGGTGTAATTGTGAAAATTGAAAGATAAGAGGCTGTTAGCCATAAAAATTGATAAATAGTTTCGCTCAATATACTGTAGACTTTAACTACATGATTCATTGCTTCTTCAGCGAAATATTACATTCAGGTATGACAAATATTACCGAGATTATTGGTGATTGTTAAAACATTAAAAAATGTAAATTTAAATATCTTCACTTAAATAAAATCTACTAATGGAATTTAATACGGAACAAATTATCATGGATTTTTGTATTAATTACTTTTTGTTGTATTAATTTTATTGTCAGTAGAAGGTTCTTATTACGAAAAAAAATTTGTAAGTTTAGTGAAAAATTTGAAAATTTAAGAATTCAATGTTTATTGTGGGGTCAGCAGGGATGCTCTTAAAATATAAGGCAATTTACTAAGTTGAAACCATTAGGATTGTTTAATTTAGTTTTTTTTACAACATTATGAAATTGATTTTTTTTTCACTGCAAGTACTACCCAAGTAAATAATATGTTTGTTATACAAAAGAGAGCCATATGGGCAATATATAACTCAGGACTTTTCGTAAGAAAATTTCAAATAAATTAATATTTTAACTGTAACATTCCAATATATTTCTAAAAATGTAATGTATGTTTACAGAAATATAATAATATAGTTAATAATTATATATTCTTACTTAATTTATTGTGCACTGTAAGTTTACCATTAACTTAATCAGTGTAAATACTTTTTTCTTTTTATGCATTATAAATTATAATTCAAAAACCCTAGCTGGATCATGAAATAATGAATAAAATGAATATGGGACCACCTCGGACTCATTACCTATTTTTTCTTCTTTCTAAAACATACATAAAAGAGCACACAGTTGAATGGAGAACCCCATCCTTTTTGGAGTTGGTTAAAAGTGGGTTATATTAGATTTAAATAGATTTATCTCAATGTGCTAGTTATTCTAATAAGTATTTTTAAGTAAGTATTTAGATAAGAATATGAAGCAAAAATTAATATTGGCTTTGGCTGCACCAAAATAAATCATTATAGTAGTTTGCTATGGTCTTCACTAAGTTTTACCCATGATTTTACCAGTACCCGTGTTTTCAAAGCTTTTATTAATCCTATGATTTTACTCCATGTATGTGAAATATCTTTTTTTCTATGGAATATCATGCAAATATGTTTAATTGTTGGGACTTGATGGGTGCAAATATCAGAGTATTTTCTCAAATTTTCGTTTAACATCACATTTTATTGCATGACAAAATAGTGATTGAAATTATTTGTAAAATATTTATTTATTTAAAATTCATGCGCGTATTTTCTCAAATTTTCGTTTAACATCACATTTTATTGCATGACAAAATAGTGATTGAAATTATTTGTAAAATATTTATTTATTTAAAATTCATGCGCTATAGTGTACAAAGGTGGACTTAATGCTACATGGTTTTCTCTACCAGTCAACCTAACTTTATTTGAAAGAATAATTAAATGGGGTGCAAACAAAAAAATATTAGTGAAAAATTACAACTTTAAAAAAGTGTACATACTAGCTTTTTGAACCTGAGATGAATAGTAGACCTCTTATTTGACTAACATGTTTAATGTCTGCAGTTAATAAGTTCAAATGTAATATTTATTGGTTCTTACAATATGTCTTGAAAATGTGCTTGTTGGTTATTAAAATCAGTCAAACAATTGTTATTATTTTAGGTACATGCAGAAAATTGAAGACAAATCTACCGGCTCTGACAGTCAATATAGCGACAAGAATAGGTAAGGAAGGCAAATTGTTAAACAGCAATCTACCACCAATGGTTTTGTTGGTATTAACTCATTTAACATATAATCGCCTCTTAGGAGCTTCCTCACAGAGAGACAGGTGGTCTGTTCTACACAGGATACCAGGATGGAACAAGACGGAGAAAATACTGTCTTAAACAATTCAAAAGACTTACCTAAAAGCAATACAGCCGATAGCACAGCAAACAAGCGTCTTTGCTTGTCCAGAGTAAACCCCACCAAATCCATGGATTGTTTCAGTCTTGAAAACTCATACTGTTCATCAACACCAGGCACTACACTACACCCTGTCTTAGACAGGTAATTATACTTGTCCACACTAAGCAAATACAACTGTTCCCTTTCCGCCTCCGACGCACCGGCCAATAAATAATAAAACACATGATAGTTCCTCTCATTGCGACCTTGACTACATATCCTGGACTTCTCCAGGAGGTACTTTTGCACAACAGCACCGTGAACCATGCCATTCTCCTTATAATTCACTTGTATGAACTTTCCAAAACGACTGGAATTGTTATTATGAGCTGTTTTCGCATTTCCAAAAGCTTCCAGCACTGGTCCCGCACTTAAAATGGTTTGTTCAACCCCACTACCGTGTGATCCCTTTTGACTGAGCGCTGTTAGATGATGTAGAAGAAAATTGGTGCTCTCCGTCTTCCCTGAACCACTTTCACCACTAATAACTATACACTGATTGGTTCTTTCGCGTAACATGCAGTGGTATGCGGCATCAGCTACTGCGAATATGTGTGGTGGCAGACTTGAGCCTATCCTCTTATTCTGGTAAAGTTTCACATATTTTGGATTGTATATTGGATAGAATTTAAAAGGATTGAGTGCTATTAGGATTGAGCCAACATAGGTGTATATGTATCCAGCGGCAAACCTGGCTCTTAGGTTGTCGAGCAACGTCTGCTCGTTTAGTTCCGGTAGCTGACACAAGTCTGGATACTCTCGATCCTTGGGTTGATATAGGAACCTTTGGAAATAGTCTTTTATCAGCTGCGGATCCACTGAGAAATTTTCCATCCATGGCTCGTCAGGAATCTTTTCACGCAAATAAAACCTGAAAGAGAAACAAACATTATTTAAAAAAATGGCGGCTGTCATTAATAAAAAAAATAAAGTAAACATGTTTACTTTTGTGTCATAATAATGCGTTGAAATTAATTACGGAAAACCCAATAAAATATCATGTTTACTGCTAACAGTTGTTTGGAAATGATTGGCAGGATGACTGTTATCACTTCGCTGCGGCGGCAGGAAGAATGACTCAGTACCACCAACTGTACACAAGCTTCAACTGCATGCCAACATTAAACTTTGCTCTAGTGAATAATTAATTAAAAAACGCAGAAAAATCTTTTGGAGGCACAACAGAACCAAAGCAGAATAATTGCCATAATTAAGATCAGACGCAAATAGTGCTATGAATCATTACCAGCTAAAACATTATAAGACCTTTGTCGTCTACAAATAGTCATTTAGTGACAGGATAATTTAATGTTTGCCAGATATCGAGCAGTGCGCACGCAAGCCACATATTGTGCAAATTATTTATAACAACATTTTTTCATTTCATAAAACTGAAAATATTGACAAAATTTTCGTAAACATTTTTAATTATTTATACGGGATACTCACGATGTATTTTTATATTTGACATTTTCCATCATCGGCGACTGGTGAAACTTCTAAAAATTCATATTTTTAAATAAAGAAACATTTGTACTGTTTTACGTATCACTTATCATTTTGTAATTAATAGCCTACCGGTTTCGTTTATAAAACATCATCAGGGCTAAAACTTAAAGTTTAAACTGTGTGTTGCAGTTTAAGTTTTAGCCCTGATGATGCTGTATAAGCATAACCGGTAGGCTATTTGCAAAATAATATATTATAAGTGATACGTAAAACAGTACAAGCGTTTCATTATTTTAAAATATAATTTTTATTTTATTTTATTTGTGGTCAATGTGTGGCCCATGAAACTAGGCCGAGAAATCAACAAATAAAATAAAAATATACCTTGAGTATCCCATATAAATAATTAAAAATGTTAATAATACGCGACGATTAAGTTTAAAAATTATCGTCTCTGTGATTTAGTGGTATTGCCGTTGACTACACGAAGTCCTGAGTTCTATTTCCGGGTCGGCCAAATCAAAGTGTGAGGCCACGATTATCTTCTCAGTGTGAGGCCGCGATTCCGATCCGGTGGTAGTTTAAAAAAATGTCGACGCGCACAAATACCACTTGTATGGTTCATGTGAATAAAGATTATTCTGATTCTGTGTTTTGTCAATTTGCTAATAAAGACAACGTTGTGCTGGATTGGATAAGCGTTTAGTAGGGGTTAGGTTTGCCAACTATCACAGTGTGGGACTTAAGTACCTTCAGCTTATATTGGGAGCTTTGGTTGTACCCCTGGCTACGATACGGGCGTGAATATACGAAATATTCAGTGTAGCGAAAAGCAGAGTACTCGCGGAAAGAGACATCTAAAAGTGGCAGTGCTTGCAAGTGATTTGAAGGGTACGAAAAGGGTAATGAATGAGATGGAAGCTAGGCAATTCTGGAGGAATCGTGACACTTGGCACTTGATACTCTCTGACTACTCCTCAAGGACTTGCCGTAAAGATGTGTGTATGGTTTTTCTGATGGTGAGAATACACATCGTCTATAGTCAACGTGAGCATGAGGTGTTAAGGGCAATTGCATGTTTTTTTCGGATACCCTACTCACTAATCCGACAGAGGTTATCGCGGCACATGGGGCTGTCATACGAATCCGTATGAGTAACAGTCAAAATAAAAATAATAGGTAGGAAAAAAGTGGTCGCATTTAGTAAGTAATGATTATAAAGTAATCCGTATTCCCGTAGAGTTAGGGAGAGGTGCAATCAGGACACCCACGATTGGCCAAAGTTCCCATAATGTGATAGGTGGCAAGCCGGGCACTTATCCAATCTCGAGCAACGTTGTTATTATACGGAAATTAGCTGTAAAGATGAACTTTGTTTCACTCGTTCAGTTTGTATGAGAAAAGTAAAAATGTTTTTCCAACTATTATCTTAAATAAAACCTTCCCTAGACTTCCACAAATAAATCATAACCAAATTAAATCAAATCGATCCAGTCGTTCGAAAGTTATACGCGTACGTACAAATAAACATTAATTTTTACATGCATTTTTATATAAATTGAAAAAATAATATTTTTGTTGTTCGATCCTTGATAGAATCCGGGCACTTCGTCTAGACAAGTCCAACATCGGACCATTATACCACAAAGGCGATTCCATGGTATAGGCGATGAGAGGAGAAAAGAGGTGACTTGAAAAGCATCAGTTGACCTATATTTCTAACAAGCTTTCACCCGCGGCTTTGTACGCAATCTTATTAGTATTTTTTAATTAACTGTAGCCTATGCGTAATTCTAATGTATAAACTTTATTCATGTAAAGTTTCACTTAAATCCGTTCAGTAGTTTGAGCATAAAATAGTAACCAAAACCCACCCATTCTCACAAACTTTCGCATTTATAATAGTAGGATAAGCCCGGTACCATGGCGAAAATCTTTTACGATTTAAAATAAATTCGTTTATAAACTGTTTGGCATCACCGGTGTTTACAATATCTACGTAAGCAAGACAGAAAACGGACATTTATGCGCCGGCAGATACTGATAGGGTTGCTAACTCTCAAATGAACTAACCCAGGAGGATTTTAATAAATCGGGGGCAGAGGTGGAGTTTCGATAGAGTATCTTTACGCCCATATCCCAACGGGTAGGCAAAGGCACAACCAGGGAACCCACGACTAGCCGTAGATACTAAGTCACACAATTGATGAGTGGCAAAGCCTATCGCCAACCGGGCACATATCCTATCCCGAGCAATTTTTTTTATTACAAAATTGGAAACACCCGTTTTCTCTTCATTGTCCGACCTGGGATTCGAACCCGGGCCCTCATGAAGTCAAGTCCAGCAATTGGACCGTTGGACCACGTTGAACAGAGGCGAGTTTCGATAGAAAACTTGTGTAAATATTAATTTATATTTATAAATTTATATTTACATTATTTTCGAGCGGCATACTTGAGTTATAAAAGTCATAAAAGTTGTCATTCATAGTTGTAAAAGGTTTTACATGAAAAACGAAGTATATATTTGTAACAGTTTGCGAAGGCGGTAGATTTGATTTCGTAAATTGTTATTAAGTTTCAATTTAGAAAAAAAAAACAGAGATATAATTGCATCCCGGAAGGTCGGGAAATTAAGCAATATTACCGGAGTCTCCCGGATATTCCGGGAGAGTTGGCAACCCTAGATACTGAACGTAACGTAGGCAAGGTTACAACTGTATCGTTTGTACCGTGATAATTACTTTGTTGACTGCCAGTCGCTAATTAAATGGTGTTCGGAACGAATTAACAGACTGACACCTAATGCCAAACCTCTCGAGGAGTGTGTTAAAGAAAACGGGAGCAGTGGGCCTACTCTTGTATCTCAATTTCGTTCAAATTAGAAATGGGAATCGGATATGTCATTTTAGGAGCTTTAGGAGCTGAATACAACACATACTAGCAGATTATTAACATTTTATTCCATAAAAAATAACAAAATGAAATCTGAAAAAATTAATCTAACAAAATAATTTATTGTTTATTATACATTAAACGATTTATCAGCTAGTACTGTGTTCAAGATTTCATAAAATGAAATATCCGATTCCAATTTCCAACTATGCATCAAATCGAAATTCTAGAGTAACACTACAGTTTTGCGGACTGCATGATATTATGATTTCTATTTTTTAACGACCGACGTGTGTGGTGGTATGGTGATGGTGTGTGTGGTTTGATGTGTCTGTGGCATCATCATTTGAACGGATAGACCGATTTCGATGTGTATTTTTTGGTTTCAAAGCTGACATGATCGAGATGGTTCTTAGCTACTTCATATAAAGAAAAACCCCCTACAAAACTTTGTAGGGGGTTTTTCTTTTTCCTGTTACCATTTTTTTATGGAAAAAGACAAAATAACACGACTCCCCTGATGGTAAGAGATCACCGACGTATATATACATCATACATGTTTTAGGTGATCGTTATCTTCTAGTCGGGGTTTTAGACCTAATGTGCAAGTCTAGCGGCTAACCTACCCTCCGTGGTCATAGTGGCGGCAGGAATAGGACAGGCGGGGGGAATCCATACCCGGAAAAATGTTGCACTGTACTCTACCATCGGTGGTATTGTTGATCATGACCCATTTAGGTTATGCACGCATCTTACGAGCTGTAAGGCAAGATAGCACAAGCAATTTTACATAGAAACCAAGACTTATACGAGTAAAAACTGAAAAAATCTATAATATCCGTCTCGTTGGTCGAGTGGCTAGTGTACACGCCTAACTATATCACCCAACTGCTAGGCTCGGGATCGATTCCCGACGGGGCCAGGCATTTGTATGATGAATATTTAGATGTCTGCATTTCCGGGTCTGGGTATTTATTAAATATATTCTGGTATCTATTAAGTATTTCTACGTATTAGTATCGTTGACTAATACCCATATAACAATCATATAATTTACTTACTTTGGGGTTAGATTCAATTTGTGTGACTTGTCCAGGGATATTTATTTATTTAAATTTCATTCTTTAAGTCGCGTATTATACACATACCGCCTTATTAATAAACATGGACTAACGTAGGAGTAAAATTAAGTTGACATTAGTCTGTACCAAATTTTAATAAAGACGACTATAATACCAGGTTGAAACTGGGAGTACTTTACTCCGTGTTTATAAATAACGATTAAGGAGTAAGAAATGAATTCTACACCATACATAAATCGATGGTAAATATTAAGCAATGTATGACAACACTGAGACTAATACAGTCAATTTAAGAATGAATAATTTTGAACAGAATGCCGAAGCCTAAATGAATTAACAGACTGACACAACGCCAAGCCTTTCGATGAGTGTGTTAAAGAAAACGGACCGAATGACTCAAATAAGATATTTTTTTCGGAAGGAAATGACAATGGTCATGTTTGATAAGCCTAACGTCGTCTGTGACTACCTCCAAAGTGGAACGTACGATGCGAAATAAAACGGATTGTGTAAATCAAGCTATGACAGGTTGAAGACAATTAAGGCTAAGAACTCACTGGGCGGTTATACCCGTGCCCGCTGCTTTTGCGGGCCCGTAGCTTCTGTAGAA
Organism: Calephelis nemesis; assembly: GCA_002245505.1. Taxonomy (NCBI): domain Eukaryota; kingdom Metazoa; phylum Arthropoda; class Insecta; order Lepidoptera; family Riodinidae; genus Calephelis; species Calephelis nemesis. The sequence continues at coordinate 75,813 of NJDD01037587.1, forward strand.
TGTAAAAAGTTAGATCACATTTCACGACGCGTTTTACACCCGCGACACCCGAGGTTGTTTGCGTTTCCTCGACGGTAGAATCATGCAAGTTTGCGAGCGATGGTCTCCGTTTGCGTTACCGCACAATTACCGGTCTTATGAGTTTTGAAATAAAACCGCAACCGCAACAACCACGACCACGACCGCGACCGCGGCGAACGCAGGTGAAAACCGCTCCGTGAGTTCTTAGCCTAACATATTTCTCTGCGAAAGCAATTTGACCCTATCTCATTTTGGTTAAAAAAAACGTGGTTGTCCGTGTCACCTGTGTAGAAGAGACCCACCTGGCATCTCTTAAAAAACGAGCATAGGTTAAAGGAGACCCTAGTGCAGCAACTTTCCCGGGTTTAGTGAGTTTTGCAATATAAAAAATCAAAATCGGTGTACTTAATAAAAGTTATGCATGATCTTACATTAAAAAACAAATAGCTATTATAGCTAGCCTAATTAAGAATATTCGTTTAAAAAAAATGACTATCTTTTATATTATAAATATACAGCGACGCACGTATAACATCTAGATATAGCGTTTATAGGTTCTGGTTGTCTATTACTACCAGATGAGCTGTGTGTTTATTATGAACTCTCAAATAAACTAATGTATCACCTATACAAACCAAAAATGTCAATGGCGTGTTGCCAATCTAAAGCTCAGATTTGGTTCCACTTTCGCAGGAAGTAAACATTGCGGCGGCAGTCGTGGTGGTATGTATCAATTCCATTACTAAGTTTTGGTCTGTCGTCACACTTAGGTATTGCCCGAGTCAGAATAGCATATTTATCGTGGCACCCACTAACGAAATGTGGAATGTTTTCGTACCATTAGGAAATGGACTTTATACAAACAAACATTTCGCTAGTTTACGTTTAAATCTTACCTAGACATTTGACTTCTTTAATCTTTATTTAGAGAATAGTGCCAAGATGATATTTGTATAAAACTGAGCTAATCTAAACCACATATCAAAACTCAACTGTATTTAAAACTTCGTTCCACCCGTTCAATTTGTATGGGAAAAATAAAGTAGGTACTTTTTCCAATTTTCCCTGCAATTTTTCTGGGTTTTCTTCTTCTGACAATAACTAACACAACAAAGAAAGAAATTTCCAAATCAGGTCCGTAGCTCGGTAATTATGGGCTAATTCAGATATTAATTTTTATATTACAGAAGATGTGTCAAAAAACTTTTGATTATTATACAAATTACTAGCTGTCGCTAGCGGTGTTGCCTGCGTGGTCCCACAGACACTTTGTTTTGGTACAGAAATTATCATATGTGTAAATCCAAGTTACCCTCTATGTGTTACCAAAGTTCATGAAAATCAGTTCAGCAGTTTGTGCGTGAAGGATTAACAAATAAATAAACAAACTTTCGCATTAACATATAGAATAGTTTTTATACCGAAAAAATGTTCCTGAGGGACCATTAACTAAGCGGGCAAAGCCGCGGGTTACAGCTATTAAATTGCAGTCTAAGTGTTTTTCAGATGAGCTACATCCCTGTAAAGTTTCATCTAAATCCGTTCAGTAGTTTGTCCGTAAAAGAGTAACAATTTATGATATTGAAAGGCAAACAAGCAGACGGTTTTCCAAATATTGAGAAATTCACGCCGCCTAGAGACACCAAAGGTGGTAATGGTGCGTTGTCAACCTAAGGCCGGGATGTTAGGCCTCGAGCAAAAATAAGTTTACCGGCTACCTTACCCTCCAAACCGGAACACGTCATGCAGCGGGTAAATAAGTGAACAACTATCAAAGTCATAATATAACAGATATAAGCATTATTTTACATTTCAATTATGCGGCTGTTCTAATCATTTACAATACACAAATGCCAATTAAGGTAATGAAAATGTATGACACACAATTAAAATTCCAATAAAAATCAATAACTAATATAATTAAGTACTTATGTAGCAAAATAATAAAGTAATAAATTAATTTAACACGTATAAAATAGTATTCTAACACTCATTTGCATTAATTAAAACTACTATAAATAAAATACATCATTTTATTTTAATCTCAACTTAATAAAAACTCAATTTAAAATGTCAAAGGTGGTTAATAATATTAGGTATTTATTTACCCATTGCAGTGTTATTGAGGAAAACATGATTACTTTTCAATTTTGATACATAACATTTGGATTTATAATAATCCTAGCTGTTTGCCCGCGACTACGTCAGCATAGAATTGTTATGATTTTCATAAAAACTTTCATCCCCTATCGGAGGTCCATTATTGAAAAAAAAAATTAGTTTATATTTGAACTTGCATTTTAGATATAAACATATATGAAAATATAAAAAAAGTATTTTCACGCCCATATCCCCGAAGACAGAGGCACAATCAGGGCACCCGCAACTAGTCCGAAGACAGTCTCACAATGTGATAGGTGCCAAGCCTATCATCGCCAACCGGGCGCGTTACCAATTTGCCCGGACGTTATTTTTTATTTCTTAGGATTATCTGAATATTAAATTTCATCGAAATCGGTTCAGCGGTTATGCCATGAAAGAGCAAAAGATAGAGAGACAAACTTTTGCATTTATAAGTATGGATATTTGGGATTCCATAAATCATCACAATATTTATTTATATTATATTTATTTTATCGGATATAAGATCGCCTTCTGTAGTCTAGTGTTGCAGTAGTTAGACTTGACTGCATGAGATCCCGGGTTCGATTCCCGGGTAGGGCAATAAAAAGAGAATTAGATTTTTCCAATATTTAAAAAAAACATTTCTCGCGATTAAATATGTGCCCGGTTTGCGATAGGCTTGCCATCTATCACATTGTGGGACTAAGTGTCTTCGTGCCAGTCGTGGGTGGCCTGGTTGTACCTCTGCTTAGCTCTTGGGGGATTTAGATATTAGTAACAAAATACGTAGCTAAAAATTGAATGGTCGGATCTTGTACTAATGAGTTTCAATAAGTAGTCAAAACGTGAGAACCTTTTATATTGTTAAGTCTTTGTTTCTAAAGTCTTTAGTAAATGGCAAAACTCAGGGTCAGGCAAAACTATACTACAGAAACACAGAATACCAGAATATACAAAAAACTTAACAATTAACCTAAAGCAAACTGCTTTTGGTTAATTGTTAAGTTAAATGATACTTATTTAGAATATAAAATATGATCGGAAGGAGAATGGGGTAGAACACACTACACAGTTTTTTTTTTATTTAAGATTCATTTCTGCCATAAACACACTTTTTTAATTCTTTTTCTTAGTGTTTTTTTTTTCATATAGACGGCAAAGGTGACGTTGGTGCGTTGCCGACATGAGACTATGTTATTAAGCTTCTTGTGTTAATTTAGGACTACCTTTACTTCGAATCTGAATCACAACCGCGGTGAGCACTGGCATTATGTCATAAATCGATAATGCAGTCTTATTAAATCGGGTAAATCGTCGAGAAACTATATGCACTTATAGGTGGCAAGGAATATTTTTGGATAGTGATTTTTGTTTATTATAAATTTAGTTTTTGCCTAGTTCGTATTTTAATTCGTGTCTACAAGTGCTAGGAGTCTCAAATTTTGTTGGTTTAAGGGGAAAGAATCGTTTTCACAATCCTATTCATCTTATTAATAAACATAGACTAAAGTACTCTAAGGTTTAACCTGGTATTATAGTTTATGTTACAGTGTAAAACATACTATGATTTCAACTTTACTCTTACAATAGTTTTTGTTTATTAATTAAAAAATATATTTATGACATATAGTAAAACAAACAAAATATCTATGCATATAAAAATGAAATGTTATTAGTCTCGCTACTGCTAGAAAACGCTTCGACGAATTCGGTTAATGTTGGTTTTAAATTATACGAGAAACATCAGGGAAGGTTTCCAAAATAAGAAAAAGGGAAAAGCTCTGAAGAACTTAGAAAAATAACATTTTAAACATTCTCATTCCATCTGTTATTAATAGTCACTGTGGTGCTAGTAAGTTGTTTACTAAAAAACTTGTACTACCTATGATATTGTCCTGAGTTGCTGTTCGGCCACAGCATCATAACAGCGACTGGTGACTCGTTGGGGCCAAGCCTCCTCTCCTTACATTCGCCGCTGACCGTGTCTCCCAGCACCTGTTGGTAAATTTTTTGTATGGTAAAGTAAAAGTGAGGTATCCACCAATTTCAGGAACCTTAAAGGCCTAAGGTTCTTGAATGCGAACTAATGCGATTGTTAGCATTTTTAGCAGAAATGCTATTCTATTTTCCTTTGTCACTGGTTTCCGTAAAGGTAAGATTGATTTTGTTTTGGAATGACTAATGTGTTACCAACCTCGCGGTTTTTACAACTTCACCGGGCTTTGTGGGCCAAGCGGAGTGCCCGAGACATCATTGTTTAGATGGATTGGACTGTTCCCTACAACGTCAGCAACAAGTATGTCTCCCGGGAGACCGTACCTCGACTTGGTGCTGCGTTCTGGTTACTGGGTGGACTTGATGGATGAGTAGAGGCGCCTCGCATATGAGATCTTCGTCGCCGAGACCGGCGGCGATGGTGTAGTAGTGTCCTGTGAGTTAGTTTTGTTTGGATTGGGTGGGAGGCTTGCATTTGACGCGGTTATTGGATGCGGAGGATCCGATAGGACGTGGGATAATCTGAGTGGTTTGAGAGAGTTTAGGGAGCAGATGTTAGTACTCTGGAAAAGCAACTTGCCGTAAATGTGTATGTATTCATTCAGTGCACAATGTTACAGAGTATTTGTCTATGAAATTATGAAGATAACTTTACGTAAATCGTATTTTTTTAAACAACCCTCCACAAAACGTATCTGTTAATTGTAGCTCTTAGCTCCAACATTTCGATAATTTCATCTTTCAAACAAAAAATAGTATAGAAATCGCTTTATTTGTTTAGGAGCTAAGATGCCAAACTTATAACACTATTGTTCTCCCATCGGTGTTTAAAACAAAGATTATCTGTTCCTGGAAATAAGTTTCGCATGATAATAATTCTATAAAATACTAGCTAAACCTAGCTCACACTATGTCACACAGACCAACAGATTCACTCCAATGTATTTTATTACAATACTTAAATGTTCAGTTCAGTTTATAAGGATTATTAACATTATTCTGCTCAAAAAATATTTTTAATTGATCTGTTGCTTATTTGTTTTAATTTCAAACTTCACATTTTCACCACACATAAATCATATATTAGAAAGTATGGCATACATTTTGAATTTATACAACTTACACTGTCATGTAAGTATACTTAAACTTTAATTCAATGTCACAGTACTGCCTACGCTACTCACAAAAGGGTTAATTATATATGAAAATAATATTTCTCAAGGTTAGTTATTTTGCATACAGGAAGTTATAAGTAGCGAAGGAGAAACAAATAAAGTTCAACTTGGCCTCAGAGACATATTATTGCTTAATTCACAAAAGGTCATTCAAATTTCATTAAAAATTTAAAAATTACTGTGCTTGTTATTATCATGTTTGTATAATGAAAGTATGGTATATAGGAAACTTCATGGCTTCTTACTCATGTAATGCACTATTTTCCCGGTGTTTATAGACACCGTGTTTCTTACCATTTAGATTTTAGAGATCCATCTGGCTGCTTGCCCCTCAATGCCACAAAAAATTGGCGATTATGATATAAATACCTCTAGTTACTTGTCTCAAAACTATTTTTCAATAAGAGTGGTATTGATGCAGGGTTTTAAAAGGTAGATTATTTATAGCAATAAAGTGTACTTTAGTCCCAAATAAATGTATACTTCTAATACATGTGCTTGTTTGTGGCATAACCTCATAAAATAATCAAATTGTAAAAAATCGCATAAAAAACATAGTTCAGCTATATATAACTAAGCTAAACTTATTATGTCGACTGAAGTGTATATTTTTCTGAAAAAATGCTAATAACCAAAATGTATTAAATACAAGAAAATTTACACATTGAATTTGTATCATTACAAGACTGGACCAAAAAAAATTAATAAAAGGATTTTATTTCCGAGTGTGGCAAACAAAATACTGTGGAATTAGTTACTTTGGCTTATCATGAGTTTGTTTCTCCTAACTAGCCCTGGTTCTCCCTGCATTTGCCTCTTCATAGATATGGGTCTGAAGATATTTTTACTTTTTATAATAAAAAAGAACTGATTACTTATTGTCTTCGGCTAGTCGTGGGTGCCCTGGTTGTGCCTTTGCCTATCTTTTCGGGGATATGGGCGTGAATACACTCTCTCTCTACTCTGATTACTAGTTAAGTACTCCACACAATCAATGGTTTAACACATTATCGTGGAGTACATTGCATAAAGCATATTTATGACCTATGTCAGACTAATGATCTAATTACTTCTCATAGTTTTACAATGAGTTTCCTGTTGAATGGAAATCATTAATATTGTTGATGTTTTCCCTACTGAATAGTTAATAAATGAAATCATAAATCACAATTAATACTTCTATAAAACTATTTTAGAGTAGCCTCTTCTAGTTGAGACATTAATGTACCTGACCAGCTCCACCGACCAGCCACTATGCTTGGGTTGAATTGCAATGTATAGGTATTTGAGTGAGATAATACATAGATCACACACATCTGTAATATTTGTTCATTATATCTATTCCTGTATCTATTGAAGTATCTCTATATATCAGTATCATCAACATAAATGCATATTCAATGCAATGTATTTTCTTTTCTTTTCTTTAAAAAGGATATGTTTTGCTTACTTTTAGGTTGAACAATTCTTGCAATATCTATGATTACATAAGATGTTTTATAAATGAATTTATATTATAAGCACTAAGCATTACGTTTATGGAGCATTATAACTGTTGAAAACTTAATATTTTTTTTATAAACATAAGCCTTTAGCTTCATACCATACAAACAATAAAAACAATTTTTTTTTACGAGAGGATGGAAATAACTTACCTCAGCAAGTTCATATGGCCCACCAGATCCATCGTTCAGGTTAAGTTTATCAGCAATGCAGCAAATAATCTCATCAGAGCTAGTCTGCTTTGAGGCTTCCACTGACAAGGCTTCATATTGTGCAGATAGTGCACCCACAAAAACCTAAAAAAGGTAAACTAATTAGAGATTACCTAATTTAAAACTGAATAATATTCTATAAACTTTATACAATTTCTCGCAAGATCTTCTCAGTGTGTCGCCGTGTTCCAATCCTGTGGTAGTTTTTAGTATAACGAAGACTCATCACAAGTGGTCCATCTAAGATGTATGTATCTTTTTGTATTTCAGTCATTCCTGTTATTTTAAATGTACATTTAGAATTTAAGCTGTTACAAAGCTGTGGTCTATCAGTGCAGGCATTGGACTTGACTTCATGAGGTCCCAGGTTTGATTCCCGGGTCGAGTAAAAAAAGGAAATGTTGTTATTCCAATTTTCAAATAAAAAATTTTGCTCCAGATTGGATTTATTGCCAACTTTGTACACCAAATATACTAAGGTCTCTTAGTTTGGAATTGCTTCTTAGCTACTCTGGTCGGTCTTCATGCCATTTATTAACATTTTTGCAAACCTAAGTTATAGTTGATTGATGGTGTACTAAATAAAAAAATGTGCTAAAAATATATTTAATTTTTTAAATTGCTCAATACATATATATTTTACATACATAATATTGTAGCACTCTCATGACAGACATGATATTGCAAAATTTTCAATGGGGAATATTTCTTATGTTGGTCTCAAACTACATTAGAAAATAAAACCAATCACTAATTACAAAGAAGCTTAAATAAGATTAGGTTTTGTCACTAAAACCATGAATTACTGGGTGGTAATGTCTAAAATTGTTTGGTTTGGTGCATCCTTTTAAAGGCAATAACATTCATGCTTTCCATTTTTGTGTTAGTTAGGTTGTAGTTAGTAGGGTAGGGTAGCCTTTCATTATGCCTTCTTTGTTGTTAAAGACATTCTAGATGGTTATAAACATGCCTTCTAATGAAGGAACTCTGGACTTCCTACAATTCAGACGGCTGCATACCATTGTCTACAACTGTATACAAAATACTAGGAATTGAAACTAACAAAGAACTTTGAACACAAATTTTTAATTAGAAGAGAGTGTTGTAATTTGTACCAATACTATAACCAGCAACAGTGCATCTGTATATCGTGTACATTTCAAATTCAAACTAGTTGCGTGATCACTTCGTATCATGACACCTGTCAGATTTAAAAATGGCATGTCATTTTATATGCTGAGTATTTAGCCCTTCAGCATGGAACACGTCAATGGCGAGCACAGACACAACATCAGCAGGAATAGGTGAATCAGTGTGGTATGACTCTATTTTGAACATTTCCACTGATATTTTGCGATCAGATATCATACAATACTAATCCAATTAAAACTATTACTGACCTGCACAATATATCTGGGATTCTCAGTTTTCTCAGCCATTCTACTTCATATTTCATTCAGTTTTTAAATAAATACCATAACGTTTTAATTTCATGTTTTTTTCTTTTACACACACAGTTCCAAGTTTATTATAGTGGCACTAGGATCCCATAATTTAAGTTGATAAATAGTGTATTAAAGGTATGAGCAGTATGTTTGCGCAGATTAATCAAAACTTTAATTTATAGACACAAATGTATCACAGTTTTAGCCAAGTGTATGCATAAAATTTGACCCCCCAGTGACAATAAGATGCTGTAAACTATTATAAAAGGGATATTCAAGGTAGTGTGTACTTTTCTATTTCCTTCTTGTTTTTCTTGCTTTCTGTCGTTGCTTACGATTTCCAAATCAGTATATCAACAAAGTACAAAAAAAGAGAAATCTCAGATGTGGGTCACATGCTGACTTATTAGTCGTTGCTGCGGTTGTCTTTATCCAATTAAAGCAGTTCTTGATTTTGACTAAACACACAGGATGTAACATTAATAAATAACAACAATTCTCAACGATTAACTAAATTACTCTTCACATACACTATCAATGAATTCGGTATCTCCAACAACCTGTTATTTGTCATACACAACTCTTGTTTACGCACCACGTAATCGCACCAAACGTACAATTACAATAAGATCTTAGTTTGTTTGGATTATCACGTCTTAAACACTTTTACCTAGGATCTTATTTTATTTTAGAAAACGTTTTATAGAAACTAAAACCACCATTTTTATTTGTATGTAGACTGTCGAGTTGAAATAAAATCAACTATCGAGTGTCTAAAAATTATGGATCGAAATTGTAAAACTACTATTTGCATTGACTTTAACAGTAAAGTCGTACCGTTTTTTCTTGTTCGTATTATAAATTCATAGACACTTAAAAATCATAGACAAATCAATTTACTTTTTTCATAGGCATTACCGTGTTTGACTAGTTTCATTCGATACTTCGATATTCTAACTTAACTAAAGTTAATTATTGATGGCAAAATCAAGTACCTGATCACTGATTTTTATCATAATTTATTTCATATGTTGCTATTATAATGTCATCTAAGGTTATTGATTCAATATGTTTATTCATTTAACTGCCATTGGCTATGGTTTTTCTAATTAAAATTCTAAACTCAAAATTTTTTTCAAATTCATGTGCCATTTATATATTTATTTTAAGCGTTATAGAGTTCAAATTCACAAGCTGAAGCACACAACATACACACACACACACACACACACACACACACACACACACACACACACACACACACAGGTTTATTTACTTCAAGTACATTTATTTCACTCGATGCATGGGTACATCGACTACAAAATCGAGTTTCTGTATTAGTGTACGCCACTGGGCATTTGAGTTTTGTTTTTATCATTGATGGCCAAAAGGTAAAACCAATAATCTTACAGCCTTGAAGTTATTTTTTAAAGTTTGTTGATTTTTTAAAGTTAGTTTGTAAAATACGATGCTTTTTCCCTAAATTAATTAGGAGACAACGGAAGTTTTGAAATAAAATTAATATTGGAAAATAGCAACACTATGGCAGACTTTATTGTTAGCAGCTAGATAGACTGAAAAACTAAAAAACTTGTTAAGTTGGAAACGAAAGTAGTTAAAACATGGAAAGTTTAAGATTATTTTAGTGGTTTATGTACACATGAGTGTTCAAACACAAAAACAAGAAACTTTTTCTAAATTTTTTATCTAGATATTATTCGCAAAATCACAGCACAATGGGTTGTAGTGACATAAAAAACAGGCGCTCAAACTAATATCTGAATGTTAAAGTTAAACGTTAAAAAGGCTATAGGTTTAAGGCAAATTTCTTATAGATGTATGTTGTTTTTAGTTCTGTAAGATATAAAATATAGCTGGGCTGTTATTCTACTTGACTCATAAGTTACTCTTAAGTTACCTTATGCTGACTAGGATATCCACGTCAGTGAACCATGCTTTAATTCATCGTAACTTCAGTCTGTATCAACGCTAGGAAGAGATTAATTTTTATTTTGATAATTAAAGATTGATACATGAGGGTTGTTAAAGCAACCCGCATTATTGGCATAAAATCGTAAAGCGGTTGCGGGTATCTATACATAGTATAAAGCAAAGTCGCTTTCCGCGTCTGTCTGTATGTATGTATGCTTATATCTTTAAAACTACGCAACGGATTTTGATGCGGTTTTTTTAAATAGGTAGAGTGATTCAAGAGGAAGGTTTTTATGTATAATAACATGCTTCATATATTAGAGAACCACTGATAATTTCAAGATATCTAATGCGAAGTCGTAAATAAACACATTTTTTTGCGCTTGCATTGCAAACGCTGGCTGAACTCTACGAGATAGATCAAAATAATGTACTAAGTATTGTTTACCTTATAAAGGTCTACAAAAAGTTCGCGATGGTATATGTTTATCTCTTAGGGATAACCTACAATAACCAATTTTTATCCTTTACTTTTTACGAAAAATAATGGCTTATTTACGAAGTGATTTTAAGCAATACAGCATTAATCCTTATCTATTTAAGTATCTTAAATAAATTTTACATTTAATATAGAACAATATCGCCCTTTACAGCATGTAAATTAAATGAATAACTTCGGAGATATTACAGGTTTAAAATATAGGGACATCGCGGTTGCAGCGTTACCGGCTGGCCGCGGTGCGTGCCTATCCCTACTAATAATAAAAATGCGAAAGTAACTTTTTCTGTCTGTCTGTTACGCTTTCACGCCTAAACCAGTAAACCAATTTTGATGAAATTTGGTACAGAGATAGGATAGACTCTGAGGAACAACGCTACTTTTCATTGCAAAAATAAGGAAAAATGGGTAAAAAGAGGGGATGAATGTTCATATGGAAATTCGTCATTTTTAAAGCTGTAACAGTGAAACTTTGTATTTAGACACTTTATGATAAACGAAAGAATATATGCTTTTTTTACCACTAGAAAATGAGGGAGAATGGGTAAAAAGAGGTAATGAATGTTCGTATGGAAAATCGTTTTTTTGTTTGAAAGGGTATATTTCAGAGGTGGTCCCATGGTCACCAGGTGAGGATCTGATGATGAAATCCTGGGGAAGTCGAGGGAAACTCTAAAAAATGTTGGCAAGAATAGTGTTTTTGTGGATTATGATCACTTGCTAGCATTCGGCAATGGTCACTCCATACTCAGACTCAACAGACTTGCGGAAAGGCTAACCGTTAAGTGTCTTTGAGGGATTTGGAGATATTTTCACAGACGAAAGGGAGAAGATCAGCTAGCGCTCAGCATCAAGCTCAAAGTAGAATCATTTTCGGAAGGTTTAATAGGAATGTTTTTGTTAATGCAGAATTCATATAATTGACCACACGTTACAGTATAAAAATCCTCCTTTAACATTAATTGGAAAAATGATTAAAAAATGTCAGCATTGTGATCCCTTAAAATTCAAAAATGAAACGCAGGGTTGTGTGAATGGTAAGATATTATTGCTTTTGCTTGGGGAACCAGCTGAGCCGCTAAAGTCTCTTTTATTGTGCAATTCTGATGAATCTCGAAGATTTTTAAGCAATATGCGCAAATGCAATAATTGTTTTCAAATGACGTCGTTTGGAGTAGGTAGACACATCATTATGCCAAGATGTTCTCCCACATTTTTCAGTGCAAGGTCAAATTTATCACAGAATCGGTTCATACTAATATTTAAAAGCTGAAAAGTTTAATGTTATTGCTACAATTTCTAAATATGAGTTTCTGAAGATATACCCGAAGGGTTAGTTCTGCCTAACTGCATAACCAGAGCACTAACGACTAGCCGAAGATTTTAAGTCCCACAATGTGGTAGATGACTATCCTGTAGCCGGGCACCCATCCAATCCCGGGCAAGGGGCAACGTTACATTTAGTAGAAAATTGAAACTTCACATTTTTATTTGTTTTTTTTTGTTGCCCGGACCGGAAATAGAACCCAAGATCTCTAGAAGTAATTCCGAAGACGGACGATTAGACCTCAGAGACGATATTTATATTTCTAAAATTTCGAAAAAAAATCTGTTAGAGGTTTCCATAACTTGCTATACAGTTTAATTTGCTATACACAATAACGTATTCCTACTATTTATCTGAGGTGAAATTAGAAAAGAGAAAGTGTATGTTCAGTTTTGATGGCAAAATTGCTGAATTGATTTTAATATTTACAAAAAAAATAGATAAAACTTTGGATAGCGATATAGGCTACATTTTATCTTAAAATTTTAACGAGCACTGTTGGAGAGCTAAATATCCAATTAGTAGACTACGCGGGCGAAACCGCGGGTAACAGCTAGTATTCAATAAGTAGCTCTGATTCACGGACAGACGAACATGTCGAATCTTTAAACTAGATGAATATTATTGTGCTGCTCATCTCTGTTTGCGGGTCATCATCACATCCTAGGCTCAGGGGGTATCTTATGTGTATTTCGAATACAGGAAGTTTGATATTTTAGGTATAAAAATATATAGGTACCTATTTAATTTTTTTTTTGTTTTTGATGTATCTTTGTTTTCTAATGCTTTTTTTTAAATTTATTTCTTCTGAGAGCTACAAAGTATACCTACTTAACTGTTTGATTAAAATAAATTTACAATATAAAACAGGAACACATAAAGTTTAAATATCACAAATTTGTGATTTTTTCAAATTGATTGCTCTGTAACTTTAAAACTAGGTCTTTGAGGTACATTTATTTGTATGTTTTATTATAGCTTTGTCATTACTTTTTGTCTAGTAGGGTAAAAAATATAAGTAACACCAGTGGCGTGCGTTTTTTTTGTATTTTATGATAGCGAACAAGTAAGCGGCTTTCCTGATGCTACGAAATAATTATTATCGCCTATGTGGTCTGGCGGTCCGGGTGCTGGACTTGACTGCATGAGGTCCCGGGTTCGAATCCCGGGTCGGCCAACAAAAAGAAAATTGGATTTTTCCAATTTTCTAATTACAAAATGTTGGTCGGGATTCGAAATGTGCTTGGTTGGCGATAGGCTTGCCACCTCTCACATTGTGGGACTTAGTGTCTTCGGCTAGTCGTGGGTGCCTTGGTTGTAACTCTGCCTACAACCAATAATTTTTTATTTTTTTAAGAAATAACTGTGGGCTATACATGTCATAGATGTAATTTTAAACTCATGCAAGTCTATTGGCTACCCTACACTCCAGTATGGAACACGACAATGGCAAGCGTTGATGTTATGGCGGAAGAATTGGTAAGGTGGGTCTTCCTACCAGTACCTACCTATTTCGGTGCACAACATAGCACGTTTATGGTTTTTATAACTACATACTCATGTATTATATATACATATAATATGTATACTTATTACGACGGCTGCAAAAGGGTAGGGACACTTACGTAGCGATCAATAATCAAGGCTAATAGGCAAATTAAACAATGTTATCACTACATTTTTCTTTGTTTTTTTTTTAATTTTTTATTATTAGCATAAACATGGCACCAAGTTACTTTAAACAATAGTTATTATAAATAGTAAATACAAAACGCGCCCGCGCGTTTACGCACTCAGTTCTAACTTCTCTCCAATTTATAATTGTAAAGGTGTTTACACACATAGTAACATAGTTGGCCCAATGTAATTGCCAAATAACTTAGTTCACAAACTGTCATTTTTAATAAACCATCTGTAGTCAGAGATAGGCCTGATAAAGTTTTGTTTAAGATATTTTATTTATTGTTAACAAATAATAATTTGCAGTACTTGTCTGATAATCAAACTGTAGTAATACCATTAGTCTAGATAGTTTACAACGTTGCAGCCTTCTTAGTAATAAAAAAAAAACAATTAGGGGGAAATAATTTGTCAATTGTTTTTTTATCACACATCAAAGTTCAAAGTTTGACTTTTGGCGCCACCGAGAGAAAATATGGTCGAAGTTTTTTCATAATTATTGAATTTCGTTTTGATGTTGAGTAAAATAAGTCAATTTTGATAGCATTTTGTACAACTTTGTTCTGTGAAAGTGCACAAATGAAAATATAATCATGAAGAAATTAGCGTATCGTGTATTTCCTCGTTGCCGCCAAATCTCATTACATGAACCTGAGTTATGAAGCCACCGCTTTACCCAAGAGCCTGACATGACTTACTGACGACTTATGACTAATGACTAATTATAATTGATTAAAATTGATATAAGATTTGATGCAAATTTCTACTTGACTAATGGCAAAATACTAACGTGAAGGCCAAAACCTAAAGAAAGAAAGAAAGTTCAAAGTTCTATGTATGTAGGAGTTTTGGCGCCATCGAGAGAAAAGATGGTCGAAGTTTTTTCATAATTATTTAATTTCGTGTTAGTATTGAGTGAAATTAGTCAATTTTGGTGGCATTTTGTATAATTTTGTTCAGTGAAAGTGCACAAATGAAATAATCAAGAAGAAATTAGCGTATCGTGTATTTCCTCGTTGCCGCCAAATCTCCTTACATAAGCTTGTGTAATGGCCGCCGCTTTACCCAAGAGCCTGACATGACTTACTAACGACTTGTGACTGATGATTAATTATAATTGATATAAAATTTGATGCAAATTTCTACTTGACGAATGGCAAATTACTAACGTGAAGGCCAAAACTTATACAAAGAAGAAGAAGTTCTATGTACGCAAGGAAAATTAGTCGAGATAGGCTATTGTATACATATCTAGTAAGGCTTTTAGTGATTTTAAAAATAACATTTATCTGGATATAATCTGTTTTGTTCATTTAGCACAACTTTATTACGATAATTATCATAAAAAAGTGTAAAGAAATTAATGCATTTGTTTTCGTTATTGTTTCTTAATAACACGACTATATTTACAAAGCTACTGTACTATAGTTTACAGTAATTTATGTTTCGATTATGAGTATCTCACAGAATGCTACTAGTAGCCACTGGTTTTTGTAACACTAAGAATTTAATAAGTACGTTTTTATGTGTGTAAGCACTCTACACTTTGTACACTATCACAAGAGTCGCCTAGTGCGGGACGTGACCGCATGCTTCGCAGCCGCTGCGGCTGCGGCGGCAGCGCGTCGCGCGTGGACGCGGCCGTGCTTTGCGAGGTGGTCCGAGCGCGCGAACCGCTTCCCACACTCTCCACAGTGGTAGGGCTTGTCGCCAGAGTGACTGCGGCGGTGTCTCGCCAACTCGTCAGACCGGGCAAATCGCCAGCTGCATTCCCCCCAAGTACATCTATAAGGTTTCTCGCCGCTATGTCGCCGTAAATGCGCTCGAACATGTGACGCCTTTGCATATAATTTCCCACAAGTTTCCACTGGACAACGAAAAGCGCCAAGTTCAGGACAGAACGCCGGCTCACCCCATGACCTTACTTTGGTTTCTTCAATATATGTTGGTTTAGTGTCATTTTTGATAGGAACTGTAAACTGTTTGTCTTGCACAAATGTTGATTCTAAGTCTATTCCTAGTACAGAAAGTCGACCAAAAGCATCGTCACTGCTGTCGATAGATTCATTCTCTGACTTCGAATTGCCGTTAGACCTGTCATTTGTCAATGCTTCAAGCAAGAGTTCATCAAAGTCGCTCTTATCTAAATCCGCGAAGTCAAAAAGTACAGGGGATGGAGTTTCCACACAAGCACTGTCCCTTGAATCATTAGCTCCACTAACAAACACATCACACCGAAAGTCCAGATCACTCAATTGCCAGTCGGTTACTTCGGAGTTCATAGATGGAAGTTCAAAATTAATGAGACTCTCTGCCGGAGAGTATTCGAAGAGGAGATCATCGTTCAGTAGAGTATCCTCTAGAAGACAGCTGCTGCTGTCTCGATACATGTTGAATCTGCAATTTAAAATCAGTAATTAAAACATAGTCAAGTATGTAACACAAAATAAATAGACACCAAAATCATAAATGCAAAAGTTTGTCTGTCTGTTACGCTTTCACGGCTAAACTGCTGGACCGATTTCTATAAAATTTGATATGTATAGGAGATCCGAGTTCAAACATAGGATATTTTTTTTATAAAAATCACCCCTTAAGAGATGAAGGATGAAAGTTTGTATTAAAATCTATTTTATACTGACGAATTTCCCGGGTAAACATCTAATTATTAATAAATGTGTTTAAAAAGAACTTACAATTAGGACGTAAGCTAGTTCAAGATCACGTCTAACTTTGTATAACATTTAAAAATAAAGTTGGAATAATATTGACTGTCAACGAACGCGCTTGCTTAATGGAAGCCGTCTGCGGATAAAATGAGTTGCAGCGGCCGGCCCGGACGGCACGACGGACGCGCGATAACAGATTATCGCAACCACTGCCTAGCCAGTGAGTACGCACTACATCGCACGATATACGCCATAACACCACATCAAATAATATTTATGCATAGACTAAAAAAAATTGCACAGAGTAAATATCGGCATGGAAATCTTACTCCAATGCCTCGACTGTGGGCCAGGGTTTACACGCTTAACGCCGCCGTATGTTTAGGAAACACAATTTGATTTCCGTCAGGTATTTATATCTTCACGCCCATATCCAAGAAGACGTAGGCAGGAGCACAACCAGGGCACCTACGACTAGCCGAAGACTCTAAGTCCCACAATGTGATAGGTGGGAAGTTTATTGCCAACCGGGCACATATCCAATTACAGGTAACATTTTTTTTTTATTAGAAAATTTGAAAAACCAAATTTTCTTTTTCTTGCCCGACCCGAGAATCGAACCCGGGACCACATGCAGTTAAGTTCAACAGATGGACCGCTAGACCACAAAGGCGATACACACACAGGTATTTGTGTAGGTCTAAATTCCTAGTCACAGATCCCATTGGTACAAAATCAAACGAATGGCTTTTGTTTTACATTTCGGCGCAATAAAAATATCGGCAAAACGAGCACAGATTAGGTATCAATTTTTTACGAATTTTGGAAAAAAAAATAATTAAAAAAAAATGCGTTTATTCCTTTGACTATGAAAAATTAGGAAGATATCCTGTAAACGTTTTTGTGTAGTGTTTGAGCCAAAAAAGTGGGATCTAGATTAGGAATAATTTGAATTGTTTAGAACACAATATATTTTTTTAATTACTATAAAAACACTAAAACAAAAAAAGAAAAAAAACCTAAAGAACCTAATTTTATCATTCTAATTTCATCTCCATAGCTTACTATTATTTTTTTTTAAACAGGCGTGATATCTACAAAGTATGATCAGGATCATTACATACATTTATTCGAACTTGATTAATTAAAAAAATCAATATATAAAAATGCGATAGAATAAAAAAATCAAAGATTCCTTAATTTTGTAACAAAACTGAGGTCGTTTGCAATACTTTTATGTAATTGTTATACATTTATATAATTTACACTTGAAAAAAAAATGAAATAATTGTTCAGACCGCCAAGTACTTAAGATGTAGTATAAAGTTCCTGAAATTGGAAATTTAAAATTTAAATGAAATATTTCTTGTACTATTTGTTAAAAAATTGTTGCTCAATGTTTCCTGTTAACTACATAACTGATTTCATAAATAAATAGTTTTTTTTTCTAGATAATTAATATTGGTAATATCTTTACCCGATCTAAAACGGTACATGTAGCGTATTGATAATTTAAAAAATGAAACTATTATTCTACATACATAAATACGTAGTAAGTTAGTACATACATATCGTCAAGCTATTTATTAAGCTATTTTAAGACAAATAGTAGACTATTCTCAGACCTACTGAGTATGTATATAAAATTATTTTTGAAAATCGGTAAATCCATTTCGGAAGAGTACTGTGACTAACATTGTGACACAAGAATTTTTTATCTAAGATTAAGTAAAACTAATAATCTCGAAATCATGATTTATGTATCTCTAAAAAACAACCACCAAAATCGGTTAACTATTGGCCGAGTAATAAAACGAATATGTAAAAAAACATATTTGTAAAGCAAAGGGGTTATATAATCGTCAAAGTGGGTAATAATTGCAATTATTTTAATAATCTCAAGGAACTAAAAAAACCAACGCAACAAACAATTTTACATCAGATATCTAAATATCTTTAGATTAATCACGCAAATAGATTACCAAAGTAAACAAATTATGCCTTTGGACGTTAATAATACTAAAAAAAGTATCTTCACGCCCATATCCCCGAAGAGGTAGGCAGAAGCACAACCAGGGTACCCACAACTAGCCGAAGACACTAAGTCCCACAATGTGATAGGTGGCAAGCCTATCGCCAACCGGGCACATATCCAACCAATCCCAAACAACTTTTTTTTATTAGAAAATTGGAAAAATCCTATTTGTTGGGTTGTCTCCCGGGAGACCGTACCTCGACTTGGTGCTGCGTTCTGGTTACTGATGCAGTCAAGTCCAACTACTGAACCGCTAGTCCACAGGCAACTAATTAATATTAACTAAAATATAAATAAAATTAATAATACTAATATATACCATAATAAATGTAAGCACCTACACTTAGTTATAAAGACAATCGAACCCGAACTTTTCGATCGGTGAAGTCGTGTACGCTAACACTTAGACCAACGACTACTGGGCAATATCAAAGTACAATGTTGCGTGTTGAGTAGGTACCTAGTTAGTGTAGTAATGCTATAATATATGGCTTCATTTTATTTTGCTTCATCTGTCATTTCTACTCTGTGTAACTAATCTAAATGCTCAATAATATAGCCACAAAGTTGCAGTTCTATAGGGCACGTTCATGAAGGTGTTTGGAGGCATTCGGAGTCGATTTAAAATAAAAAAGATAAACGAGTATATCAATTACCAGTTGTTTGTTGAACGTGGTGATACGGGGATCATTCACTTTTACCACTTATCTGTATGTTCGACCTATTCGATAGTTCTTTTACCTGTGGCACGAAACAAATGACCTTTGCATAGTTTTGTTTTGTTTATATGTAGGGAAGATTGGAAGATTTATTTGTTTACAGCAATTGTTTATGTTTTATCCATTTTCAATAAATATTTTGAGCTAGTCGTGGGTGCCCTGGTTGTGCCTCTGCCTACTTCTTCGAAAATATGGGCGTATAGATACTTACTTACTTTTTATACAACCAACTGCTGGTGATTTAATAATTTAAGTAATTGGATTTCTACAGTACTGCAGTCAGTCATCACTAGGTGGTAGTCTTACTACTATTACTTATTCTGTGATAGAGTGCTGTTTTTTATTAAAAAATGTCGCACAGTGTTTTTACCAAAAAATGAAGGTTGTGGGTCCGCTTATAAATACTATTTTTTCTGTAAAATGGGATAGCAATTTGGGAATAAGGCTTGAGTTAAAATATTTAAAAAAAATAGCATGGGCCCCAGCCAGCTTTGCACCAGGACGTTTGTTTAATGGGCAATCACCGGTGATTAATAACAATAATGTATATAATGATATTAAATGATGATAATGATTTTAAATCAGTGTCGGCCCCGGGGTAGAGCAAGCGGAGTAGACCTATAATAAAGTACAGTATATACAGGGGCGGATTTGATACGTTGGCTGCCCTAGGCCTACGAAAGCTTGTCCCCCCCCCTTATGTGCTGTAAAGCATGCAAAATTAAATCAACTTTAGAAATTAAATAAAAATGAAAAAAAAAAATAAACAAATATCCCTGGACAAGTCACACAAATTGAATCTAACCCCAAAGTAAGCAAATTGTATGCTTGTGTTATGGGTGCTAGTCAACGATACTAATACATAGAAATACTTAAATAGATACCAGAGTAAATTTAAAAAACACCCAGACCCGGAAATGCAGACATCTAAATGTTCATCACACAAATGCCTGCCTGCGTCGGGAATCGAACCCGAGCCTCGCGGTTGGTCGATGTAGTTAGGCGACTAGGCTAGCCACTCGACCAAC
>NJDD01037587.1:97001-154179 GCA_002245505.1 Calephelis nemesis
GTGGCCCCGGGTTCGATTCCTGGATCGGGAAACGAAAAAAATTTAAAATTGTGCGTTATCGATTTTCTAACAAAAATAACGTTAAATACGTTTGAATAAATGAATTTGAAAAAATATGGTTTAATATCCATACTAATTTTAGAAATGCGAAAGTCTGTCTGTTGTTGTTTCATCGCTAAACCGTTGAAATGGTCTAGATTAAATTTTAAATGCTTGTATAGCTATAGATCCGAGTTAAAACATAGGCTGTTTTATTTTAAAAATCAACCCCCAAAGTAATTAGGATTTAGAGTTTGTTGAAAATCGTAACTACCCTACGCTGAAGAAATCGCGGGAAAACAGCTAGTTTACCATGGCGCCAAATTTATTTATTACAATAATTGAAGTTTTTATATACAACTAGCCGACCCGCGCGAACTTTATTCCGCTCGTTCAGTTTGTATGGGAAATATTAAAATGTTGTTTTTTTCAGTTTCCTCATAATCGAACAGGATAAAAAGTATCCTATGTCCGTTTCCCGGTTCTAAGCTACCTCTCCATCCATTTTCAGCCAAATCAGTTCAGCCGTTCTTAAGTTATAAATAGTGTAACTAACACCTATTTTTTTATATACATATACTAGCTGTTCCCGCGAACTTCGTTGATCGTTCCACCCTTTCAGTTTGTATGGAAAAAATTAACATATTGTTTTCCCCAGTTTCCTCACAATTGAACAGAATAAAAAGTATCATATGTCCTTCTCCCGGTTCTAAGCTACCTCCCCACCAATATGCAGCCTAATCGGTTCAGCCGTTCTTGAGTTTTAAATAGTGTAGCTAACACCACTTTCTTGTATATATATATAGACTAGCTGCTCCCGCGAACTTCGTTCCGCCCGTTCAGTTTGTATGGGAAAAATTAAAATGTAGTTTTTCCCAGTTTCCTCACAATTGAACAGGATAAATAGTATCCTATGTCCTTCTCCCGGTTTTAAGTTACCTCCCTACCAATTTTCAGCCTAATCGGTTTAGCCGTTCTTGAGTTATAAATAGTGTAACTAACACGACTTTCTTTTATATATATATAGATATATATATAAACTAGCGGCTCGCCCCGGCTTCGCACGGGTGTAGAATATACCTAAAACTTTCCTCTTTAATCACTTTATCTATGAAAAAAAAGCGCATCAAAATCCTTAGCGTAGTTTTAAAGATTTAAGCATACAAAGGGACATAGGGACAGAGGAAGCGACTTTGTTTTAAACTATATAGTGATTTAGGTTCATAAAAAGAGAGTGGTAGTTTAATGAAGCCCCATTTCGCGTAGTCATCGCACCACGCTTAAATGGATGGGCCGATTTTGATAATTATTTTTGTTGTGTTACTTTATTTTTAGGAATAGCTTTTCAAGGTAAAAAAAACCGCGAAACTGGGAAAAATAATGCTTCAATTCATACAAACTGTTAGTAGCTCTGTGATACAAAGTTCGCCAGGTAAGCTATATAAAAGTGAGGCATATTTTCCTCGTGATATACAAGACAAGAAAAATGATAATGGTTATTTTGTTTTGACCACCTTCTTGGTTAAGAATTAGTGTACACGCCGACCAACCGCAGGGCTCGATGCCCGACGGGGGCATTTATGTGATGAGCATACATAGCCTGCATTTCCGGATCTGGGATTTCATTAAATTTATACTGGTATCTATTGAGTTATTCGTCTCTGTGGTCTAGCTGTCCAGATGTTGGACTTGAAAGCATGAGGTCCCGGGTTCGGTTCCCGAGTCGGGCAAAAAAAATTTTGGTTTTTCCAATTTTCTTATAAAAAAATGTAGCTCGGGATTGGATTGGTTGGCGATAGGCTTGCCACCTATCATATTGTGGGATTTAGTGTCTTCGCTAGTCGTGAGTGCCCAGGTTGTGCCTCTGCCTACCTCTTCGGGGATATGTGCGTGACTATACTTTTTTATGTATTAGTATCGTTGTCTAACACTCATTACACAATAGGTATTAAACATATGGTTACTATGGGATTATAATAATTGTCCAGAGGTTTTATTATTATACTACTGCCTGTTCCGGCTTCGCTCGGACGGTAATTTTTTTTATCATAAATTTGAGATGTAAGCTATCCTATATCTCAAGTTGGACCAGACTGCTCACGGTGTGCCAATTTAATTTAAAATCGGTTATGTAGTTTAGGAATCCATCGCGGACAAACATCGTGACAGGAGATTTATATATATTATACTATTTTGTTACAACCTAACCATATAAAACGGGCATTATTTGTAAATGGAATAGTAAACACATATGCAGGAAATTAAGCGGAACCGTCTTGATAGCGAATTATTTTTGCAATGGTGGCATCCCCTGATAAGCAGAGATACCACTGTCCGGAAGTGATCCGAGAGAAACCCATGCGTAATGTATTGAACTCTGGGCATCGAGCACCCACGTTTGGGCAGGCTCCTCCAAGACATTACGTGTTTTTTAGTCCCAGGATATTTATAGTCCAGTCTCATATTTTCCAACATCTTGTATTTTTTTTGTTTTATGATATTGGAAGGCAAACAAGCAGACGAATTTCCTAATGGTAAGAAGTTCACGCCGCCTAGAGACACCAAAAGCGGTAATGGTGCGTTGCCAACCTGAGGCCGGGATGCTAGGCCTTGAGCAAAAGTAAGAGCAAGAACCGGAACACGTCAGGACGTTATGGCGGCAGGAATAGGTTTTGAAAGAAGCGAGTGTTTATTCATTTATAACTAATAACGTGATCAAGTACACTTTCTCGAATTTCCTGAATGTATCTGTGGTCTAGAGGTCCGATGTTGGCGTTGATTGCATGATTCCCAGGTTCGAATCCGGGTCGGGCAACTAAAATTATGTTCTTTCAATTTTGTAATAAAAAACAACGTTGCCAGGTTTTAGATAAATTCCCGCTTAGCCATGGGTTTGACCCCTACATATTGTGGGATTACCTTTGGCTAATCGTTGATGCCATCAGCCCAGGTTGTAACTCTGTCTATTTTTTTCGGGATACGGGCGTGGAGATACTTATGTCAAGAAGCTTATTTCACGATCTATTTACTTAATTACGTAATCTATCTAAGGTGGTAGGCCACACGAAGTGTGTTTCTTGCCATTAGCAATACGCCCGGTCGTTAGTCCTCAATTATGCTCACTGTGTGTCCTCAATATACCTACATAGTGTAGGTATCTACGTTACTGTACTTACCACGGGCATCTTTTTGCCACTGTGACCATACTTTTTGCCTTGTAATAAAATATAGAAAAAGATCTGATAAGAGAAAGAAAGAGTTTCTTTTTGATTAAAAAAAGTATTATTTTTTAAAAAAGTTAGCCTACAGCTATCATCATAAGCATAAGCTTCATAATGACTATGGTCAGTGTTAAGTGGCAATATAACATAAAACTCTAAGACCAGTTTTATATATTGCCACTTTTGTAATAATTGACGACTTTGTAAAGTTGTTGTGCAAAAGATTTTCTAATAGCTAACTTATAAAGTAAACTTATCTTCTCACCCGTATCCCCGATGAGAGTAGTACGTAGAGGTGTTACAAGTGCACCCACGAATAGCCGAAGAAATCTTACAGCGTCGTAGGTGCCAAATTTAGCTCCAACTGGGCATTTATCTAGTTCCGGGGCAACGTTATTTTTATTACACAACTGAAAAGACACATTTTTGTACCCCGACCTGGGAATCTAACCTGGTGCCTTAGGATGTCGAGTCTAATACCGGACTATTAGACCACAACCACACTTATCAAGTACCAAATTACCTCGTAAATAACCGGAACAAATGAGTGAAATACTCGGTTATTATTATCTGTGTCTGTGTCTTATGTTATTAGTATTTTGACAGGCATATGGACTATGGACAAAGAGTATAAAATTACGATGTTTAGATCGGATGTCCCCGCCGTGACGTCAAGGCGGCTATCGCCAGCGTCGGTGGCTGGTACCGCCGCCATCTGGTGTTCAACCTATCTACATCGCTATCAGGTTTCTGGCTTCGTTGATTGTTGAAAATACTCCACTCACGCGCATTTGTATTTTATGGTTCTGTGTCCTGATCCATGATAGAGAGATAAATAGAGCACGATTATCCCAAGATACTGGTCCCACAATAATAGTTTTTTTATGATAATGGAAGGTAAACAAGCAGACGAATTTCCTGATGGTAAGAAATTCCCACCACCTAGAGACACCAAAGGTGGTAATAGTACGTTGCCAACCGGTGGCAGCGATGTTAGGCCTCGAGCAAAAGTAAGTTTCAGGTTACCTTACTCTCCGAACTGGAACTCGTCAACAGCAAGCATTGGACGTTATGGTAAAAAGAAGAAAAGAAAAGAAAAGAAAATTGCGGATGTGGCAGGAATAGGTAAGGCGGTGGTACAAATCCGGGCAAATCGCCGCGAAACTTTACCACCTAGCAGTATGTCACGGTGTTAGTGACGGTAAGCCTATGTTCGCCTTTTACGAGCTGCCTGGCAGGAAGACTCTTGGTCTGCAAAAGAGCCCGGGCCAACACGGGGGATAGCAAATTTAAGTTAGATAACAAATCTATTGCCATAGGACATCTAGACCTGTGAAATATTGTGTTTTTTTATGAAGTGGCCCTTCGCCTACGGCCTCGCACGTAAAGGGGCCTCGTACAACCTGATTTAAAATCTTCGTTTATTTTTAAATTAAGTGAAAGCCTGAAAAATCAAATTAAATCAAATCATGTTTGGTAAGAACATGGTATTATAATATAAGTATAAGACAATGTTTTTTGGCTTCAAGTCCAATCAAATCGATTTTGAAGATTTAAAAAAGAATCATTAAAATCGATTATCGAGCAAACATACAAAAAAAAACATGTAGTTAAATTGAAAACCTACTTTTTTATTCGTTTGCAAAGATATACAGCGCTGTGTGCTAAGTTTTAATCCGCTGTGGGTCTGGCCGCTTATACATATTTTGACGGTAAGGTAAATAGGTACGCCAAAGAGTAAAAGTAGACGAATTGTACCACGAATTCTAAAGCTCGTTCGCTCTCCTGTATTATATATAAATATCTGGATGGCCGAGCCTCGCTCGATATATTTTTTGAAATGATTCCTAGCAAGATCGATTTCTCTCCCCCGAAACCCCCTACATACTAAATTTCATGAAAATCGTTAGAGCCGATTCCGAGATTCTAATTATATTTATACAAGAATTGCTCATTTAAACTCTGTGGTCTAGCGGTCAAGATGTCGGACTTGACTACACGAGGTCCCGGATTCGATTCCCGGGTCGGGCAACAAAAAGAAAATGTGGTTTTTCCAATGGTCTAATAATAAAAAATGTTGATCGGTGGATGTGTGCCCAGTTAGCGATAGGCTTGCCACCTATCACATTGTGGGACGTACTGTCTTCGGTTACTCGTGGGTTGTGCCTCTGCCTACCTCTTTAGGGATATGGGCGTGAATATACTTTTTTTAATTAATCGTAAAATTGAAATTTTACAATAACCCTTGACAAAACCTGTAAAGAAGCTAGGAATTATCTCGATCATGTCACTTTTTAAAAAAATCTTTGAAATTGATCCATCCGTTCAATAGTTATGATGCCAGAGACAAATATAACACAGATACATAAAATTTATAATAACCCTTTTTTAGTCGGGAGTTAAAAAACGAACTATGCGAATGTTCACTGCACATCAGTATATACTTGTAATGCAGATTGCAGTGTACTACATTGTTTGTATGAAATTTCACGTCAAACCACAAAAAAATGCCAGTTCTAAAGGATAACGCACATATTGACGGGCACGCACTTTTCATACTTTATAAAATTAAATATGAACGTTCAAACTGAACTGTTATATACTGAACGTTTACAATACTTCGCAGTTTGCAAGCAAAAAAAGTGCAGTAGCTGGTTTTTGTGACCTGTTTTTTATGGGATAAGACAGGGAACAAGCACACGGCTCTAAGAGACAATCACGGTCTACAGACACCATGATTTTACAGGTGCATTGTTGTCCTGTGACCGGGATGTTCAGCTTAATGCAAGTCTGCTAACTTACCCTCCAGACCGGAACATAGCATGGTCATTAGCAGCAGGAATAGGTAAGACGGTGGATCCGGGCTAGTCGCTGCAACACTTTACCACCAGTCTTGTTGATAATGACTTATTTAACCTATGCTCGCCTTTACTAACTGCCTGGAAAAAATGCAGGTGGCCCGTACTTCACAAAGACCTGTACTAATACGGAGAAAGAAGATAGGAAAACAAAAAGCGTGTATCCTCCAGAACCATGGATCAGGATTATACGTGGTGATCCTATTAATATTATACATGCGAAAGTTTGTGAATATGGTTGTATGGATGTTTGTTTCTCTTTCACGCTCGAATGGATGAACGGATTTGTCTAAAATTTGGAATACAGATAGATTGTGACCTGGATTAAGTAGGCTACTTTTAATCCCGCTCGCACAACGGGATTCTGTTAAAACACGGGCGAAGTCGCCGGCAACAGCTAGTTATTAATGAATCTAAGCACACACACTGTAACACGCTATGGATAGCTGATATTCTCCTATTTGTTCACATGTTGCTGATGTCTAGCTATCGCTGGCGTCGGTGGCTGGTACCACCGCCATCTGTTTATGTTACACTGGTATCAAGTTTCTGTGTTCTGGGTTAGTAGAATAGTCAAAGGAACAGGAAAAAACTGAAATAGATAGTTTATGTACTTGAAAACAAATAATTCTTGGACAAGTTGAATCTAACCCCAAAGTAAGCAAACTTTATGCTTGTGCTATGGGTGTAAGTCAACGATTCTAATACATAAAAATACTAGAATAGATAACAGAATAAATTTAATAAACACCTAGACCCAGAAAAGCAGACATCTAAACGTTCACCACACAAATGCCTGCCCCCGTTGGGAACCCGAGCCTCGCGGTTGGTCAAGGTGTAACTAACGTTGCTAACGACTCGACCAACGAGGCGGTCATAGAAAATAGTGTAAAGCTTCCGGCAAAAGCGGCAGCCCTTGACTTAGAATTCTCTTACGTTTTTGCAGTCAAAGAAATCAGTTGACCTTTGTACTTTGTCTTTCCGGTTCCGACTTTTTAAATTTTGAACCTTTGTGAATTTATTTTTGGGGGCTTTTAGAAGTCTTGGGGTTTTTATTAGATTGGCAATTACATTTAAAAGTATCTTCACACCCATATCCCGGGGTGGGCAGAGGCACAACCGGTGCACACAACTACACACTACCACACCTAGCCGAAGACAGTACGTCCCACTATGTGATAGGTGGCAAGGCTATCGCTAAGCGGGCACATATCCTGATCCTGAGCAACGTTACTTTTATTAGAAAATTGAAAATATACATACTTATTTAACTATTTTTTGTTGATCGACCCGGGGATCAAACTCGGTTAACAAGGACCTAGAAGTCTAGTCCGACGTTGGACCCCTACACCACATAGGCTACTACACTAATTTAAGTAAAGTAAAACTATTAAAAACCGTCTTCCATTTTAATAAGTAAGTTATCTAAGTACACAAAGATATGTTTTTTTCTCGATTTCCCCGGAAACCCATCATCAGATCCTTGAGACTTGGTGACAAAGGGACCTCAAAAGTGCACTTTTTTATATATGAAAACAATTTTTAGAATCGATTCAGAAATGGCAAAGAAACACGTTCTAGAAGGTTCTAGGTCTAGACTCACCCCGATTGGTACCACCGCCTTACCTACTCCTCCCGCCATAACGTCATGACGTGTTCCGGTTTGGAGGGTAAGGTAGCCGGTAAACTTACTTTTGCTCGAGGCCTAACATCTCGGCCTCAGGTTGGCAATAACCACATTTGGTGTCTCTAGGCGGTGTGAATTTCTTACCATCAGGAAATCCGTCTGCTTGTTTGCCTTCTAATAACACATAAGCTAATGCGACCGTCAAAGCAAAAGGCAATAGCTAGTTCTTCGCACATCTATTTTATTTTATTTTATGATATTGGAAGGCAAACAAGTAGACGGATTTCCTGATGGTATGCAATTCACGTTACCTAAGGACACCAAAGGTGGTAATGGTGCGTTGCCAAACATAGAGCGCAATGTTAGGTCTCGAGCAAAAGTAAGTTTACCGGCTATCTTATCATTCGTTCTGGAACCTGTCAACGGCAAGCATTACGTTATGGCGGCGGGAAAAGTTAAGGCGTGGTATCTATCCGGACGTGTCGCTAAAAAACTCTACCACCTAGTCAGATGTAACATTGTTAGTGACGGTAAGCCTATGCTCGCTTTTAACGAGCTGACTGGCAGGAACGCAGATGGTCCATTTTCCAATGGAGCCCGGACCAACACGGGCAAACATCTGTTATTAATGACCATACTGAGATAGTATCAACGACTCGGCTCGGACAAAAGGAGGCACATTCACTGAATTCGGGGCTCGGGTTCGATTCCCGGTACGGGAAACTCTTTCAAAGCCCGGTGAAGTTGTAAAAACCGCGAGGTTGACAACATATTAGTCATTCCAAAAAAAAAAAAAAAGAATTCGTATAAGAACTCAAAATGTTGATTAAGCATGAAAAGATATTTCTTCGTCTTCTATATACATAGTCGAGAAGTATAGCGAAACGCTATGCTGAGGCTGTTTGGTCTGGATATGTATACCTATAATTACAATTCGTCATAGCTTGATCAACGTTTCTGAAAATTTGCGGTCAGAAAAAACCTATTAGTCACATCCTCAAACCCGTTATCACTCTAAATTTCTACTAATCTTTTAATAAATCCATATTAATAACAAATGCCAAATTTGTGCGTAGTACGTTTTGACAACTGAACCGCGGGACCAATTTTAATTTTAGTTGTTAAGGCCCCATACTCAGTCAGCCAGAAGAGCCAATCACCGCACTCCCTCTTTCAAAAACCACTATTTTTGACACTATACAAGTAATTTGAAAAAAAGTATAAAAACTGAAACACTTATCTTTTAGGTATAGTACTTATCTATGTTTATGGTTAATCTGTTGTCGATATTTTCACAATTGAAGAAGACAGTTGGGTTTTGCTTTCAAAAAAGGGTTAACTTTTTGATTTTTTTCTATCGAGCAAAGTGAAATGAATTGTGTTTTGGAAACACTAGTCTTATAAAGCATATTCATGTTAATCTTGTGTATTTTTGTCAGCAAGATCCATGATTGCTTTGTATGAAAAAAAACAGTAAACTGCTGACGTATTTTAGCGTATATGGCCCCTTAACGCGACTTCTATTTTTTGCAAAAGATAACAAACAAAGGACTAAAAGGGATTATAGATTGAATTTAAATTGCGATTATTGTAGGCTGACGAAGTGGCAGGTAAACCGCTAGATATAAAGTATAATTTTCTTTATAAAAAAATGATTTGTAAATAAAGGAAATTATACTTTAAATTATAAAAAAAAATGCCCGTCGGATTTACTTCACCGGATCTACTGAATGAGTAACCTTTCTAATGTATGATTTACGATTTATGATTTACTAGCCATCTAAATTCGCCCGTTGGTCGAAATTCGACCATAATAAATTTTAATATCTTGTTGATAAGAACGCCATCTTCATTTCTCAAGACCAACTACTTTGTTTTCAAACATAATAGTGCGACATCTGTGATCTTTTATCGTTATCATAAATATATTTGTTTGTGTGTCAAATGTATGGTAGTGTGGATAATGTTTTATTTATTGATCTAATATACTCGTACTTTACAAGCATTATTATTAAAGATATAAGCGTTCTTTCTGCACTTCTCCTAGACATACCATAAGTGTAGTGTAAGTGTGTCCTAAAAAGGGGTCCAAAGTTTTGGCATCAATTATCTATATATCAGGACGTCAAAAAAACTGTATATATGTATAAGAAGCAATGTCAAATAGATATTATTTTCTATTTCGTTTACATGAGTTTATATGGTTTATACTATAATTAATTCAAATATTTTCTGAAATCGATAAAAACCTTCTTAGCTAAATAAAAACTTAGAAACTGAAAAGGTTTCCCTATATCTTAATATTTACTTAAGGGTTGTAAATGTATGATTTAACCGATCACAGCTAGTAATAGTATAAAACGTAACCGTATGAAATCTTCGGCTAACCCTAAATATTTTTAAAAATTATTTTTTATACAATTGCAAATAATTCAATTTTAAGATCAACTAGTATGTCAACAAATCTGTGAACAACATCGTTTATCTGATTCAGGTTTTTTTTGAATGACTACATTTGTTGCTAATCTCGCGATTTTTTGCAACTTCACCGAGCTTTAATGATTCAGGTATTAAATCGCCTGCAGTCTTGAAGCAAAAAAACACAAAATATACGCAAATGTTTTATTTTTAACTAGCTGATCAAACAGACTTTGTCCTGTCTTATGTATGAATAAATTATTAAGTAAGCATATATGAATTATTGAATGTTTAACGTTCCGCTAAACTTATAATATTTTTTTTTCCATATGAACCTTCTGGCAATAATCAACACCGCAACAAAAGAAGAAGCGACTGTCAACTGAGGGCGGAGGTGATCACTTTCCATCAGGTGACCCACTTGCTCGTTTGCCTCCTCTTGTATAAAAATAAAAATGCGTGCGTGTACTAGCGTACACTCGTAAGAACTGAAGAAGTGAAACTTCTCTCTATGACGTTATTTTTCAAAAAATAATTTACTATATGCAACTTTACAGAAATTGGTTAAATAAGGTTTATTGCCAATCCCTACTCCGCTGGAGAAAGTATACTTCGAATCACGCGTGGTGTGGATAAGAACAAAGATGGCGCGTAACGGAAAAATGTGACGTGTAACGAAAAAATGTTACACTAAATTTTTTTCCAACCCCGATAAAGAAAACTTCAAAAACTCTTAAATCAATTCTAAATTCTCTAAATATGACGAATGGATTTTTTTTTTAAATAATAGGTAGATGATTGGTGTCATAAATAACTTTGGTGATTCCTGTAACATTAAAATTGTATCAACTTGTGCAGATATCCTCCTTGTTGGTCCGGGCATGGGGGCAGAATAGACTTTTGGCATGGGGGCAGAATTTGGCATTTGCCTTTCTGTGCCAGGCAGGTAAAAGGCGAGCATAGGCTTACCGGCTCTAACACCGTGACAACCGACGAGGTGGCAGAGTTTCGCAGCGACTCGCCCGGTTAGGTACCACCGTCTTAACTATTCCTGCCGCGATAACGTTAGCGCTTGCCGTTGACGTGTTCCGGTTCGAAGGATAAGGTAGCCGGTAAATTAGTTTTTGCTCGAGGCCTAACATCCTGGTATAAGGTTGGCAACGCACCATTACCAGCTTTGGTGTCTCTAGGTGACATGAATTTCCTACTATCAGGAAATCCGTGTGCTTGTTTGCCTTCCAATATCAAAAAAAAGATTGAAGCGCATTTTGAAAGAGTAATTAAAAGAT
Organism: Calephelis nemesis; assembly: GCA_002245505.1. Classification (NCBI taxonomy): domain Eukaryota; kingdom Metazoa; phylum Arthropoda; class Insecta; order Lepidoptera; family Riodinidae; genus Calephelis; species Calephelis nemesis. Next base: position 108,454 of record NJDD01037587.1, read on the forward strand.
GAACGATTACAAAACCTGTACGTAAGCAATACGTATCGCAAATAATCTGAATTGAATGATTCAACATATTGTAACACCGATAACGGTCCGTGGCTGGTAGTACCAGGTCTGTATGTAGCAATCATGGACGTATTTACCATTTTCGTCCAGGAGGGCCAGAGTAAACAAATGTTGTACTGGTCTGTGCCTACCACAAGATGTAACAATGGTTTCACCTTGTGTGGTTTTTGTTGTAAACTATTTCCTAAAACTCGACAATTTCAAATTTTTATTGTAAGCTTCCCCTTTTCGGTCAAGATTTTGTGTAGAATAGATTATCAGCCTTTCTGTCAGGTTGTTTGTAATCGGCTCACATTAACAACAGGGACGGCGTTTGGGTATGGCGCGGTTGGGTAACCGCCCAGGACGCCAAGATGTAACGGGGCGGTAGACCCTGTACGATATATATTATTTGCCTTTTAGCATGATTTTAAACAGCATGTAGGGGGCTCCCAGGGCGCTGCTATTACTAACACCGCTACAGATTAACAATAAGATCACCAGTGGTACCTAGTATATGCAGAGGTAGCTTATTTACCGGCTATGGATCCACTGCCTTAGTGACTACTGTCGTTTAATGACAATGTTCGGAACTGTCGTAATCCAGATTGGATAGTAGCGTAGAAAGTATCCTTGCATATCAAGCCTAACACCTAACAAAGGATAACATTGGTGTATATGCTACCTATGTAATCTATGCTCGTATCTTACGAGCTGCCAGCAAAAATAGAGAAGGTGAATTCTACTCATCATACGCTGACCAAGTCAGAGAAACGGAGAATTAGTAGATTAAAATGCAGAGTGACATAAAGCAGAAGTTTAACGATAGAGGCACCCAGTATAGCACTCTAGTGCAAATGTACCAGCAGTGCCTGTGTCGGTCCGGGCTCTATTGCAGAATAGACCATCTGCCTTCCTGCGAGGCAGCTCGGAAAAGATGATGGTAGAGTTTTGCAGTGACCGGCTCGGTTTGGTACCACCGCCATTCCTTGTCTTAAGCCATAACGCCAGTTGCCATTGACATGTTCCGGTTCGGAGGTTAAGGTAGCCCGTAAACTTACTTATGCTCCAGGCCTTACATCCCGGCCATAGGTTAGCGACGCGCCATTATCACCTTTGGTGTCTCTAGGTGGCGTGAATTTCTTATCAGAATATTCGTCTGCTTGTTTGTCTTCCAATATCATAAAAAAAGATCCTACCTCATATACATATAAAGGGAAGTGGGACGTACAAAACATATTTTAATCAAGTTATCAAAACACCGTCGGTTCCCGATTATTATCGAGGAAAATTAAGATCATGGTCCTCTGAATTGAATTATATTCTAGAGCTGTCCAATCGAATTCATCTAACAAATCTGATGGTCTACATTCGACAGATGTTCCCTTTAGTAGTTTTCAAAGTTTATTATCTAACACTCTTGAAATTCTTATTTCGAAGCTCCTTGGAAATACAGTTTCGGAAAGACTATTCCAACGTTTGATTGTATTAAAGAAGAGTTCTGCAAAACAGTCTTGGACGTAAAGGCATCAAGATAGTATGGGTGGAAAGCCTCACCGCGGCGTGTAGTACGAAATGTTGAACTTTGAAAGCACAATGTTAAAAAGTTCTTTAAAATATTTCCCATTTCACAGACGGTTGAACACATAAATAACTTTTGTTTGAAAAAGTTATAACCATATTAATTCCTACACACCTTTTGTTATGTATTAATTAAGATGTATGATTAAATAGACCATGTGTTAACGTACAGCCTGACACGAGGCTGTGTCGGTATTTGAAATACCTATAATACCGGTTTAATGATACTATGTAATTTTCCGACGTCGTAGTATTAATTTTATTAACACTTGTGTAGTAGACAAAGATATATTATGTAATCTAGATGTTACATATATCTTTGACTATTTTTTTTTTGTGAATGGCTAATATGTTGTCAACCTCTTGGTTTTTACAACTTCACCGGGCTTTGTGGGCCGAGCATTCTCTTTGACTAAACGAGGGCACGTTTAAATACTAGTACAAAAATATCATTAATAAAACCTTCTAAATCTTAATATATGTATATAAATCTCCTGTCACGATGTTTTTCCGCAATGGATTCCTAAACTACATAACAGATTTTAAATAAAATTGGCACACCGTGAGCAGTCTGGCCCAACTTGAGGTATAGGATAGCTTACATCTCAATTTTATGATAAAAAAAAATACCGTCCGAGCGAAGCCGGCGTAGACAACGGATAGCGAATTATTCCGAAATGTTCATACATAAATTTATCAACATTCCACTAATCGTTTTTAAGTTATATCTAATTAATGATACATACATTTTCGTCTATGTTGATGGGTCATGGATATAAGAAGGTACCTAGGTAGGAATAGTAATCGATCAAGAACTTTTTTTTTGCATTTTTTCAAATCTCATTAATTAAAGAAATAATAATAATTAATTAACGATATATTAATTAATAAGCGACAACTCGAAATTAGTTTTAATCATTACCAAAGTTGAATGTGTTCATTAGGAACTTTTTTATAGTAACACATATTTTTTTTTCATTCACATTCGTAACAGAGAGTTCCGAGAAAGGGAGGGATTGAAAGTGAGAGTTAGTGTTAAAATGAGAAATAAATGAGCTCCGCTGGTTCGGACACGTACAAAGAAATTTAAAGAATAGAAAATAGAATCCCAGTATATCTTTGAAAATTTAATGTATGTTCACAGAAATTCAAGTTCATTTAAAAGAAATTGTGATGTTATACACTGTGTCAATACAAGGAATTAAAATAATCTTGCTGTGCATGTGTCTCGTCTCCACAGAGTGAGCCATTCTTCCATGGGCCTATGTATACAGTTCTACAATAAACTTCCCAATTATATAAAAGAACTTCCAATTAATAAATTTAAAAAATGTGTTAAATGTAAATTAAATCAAAAAGGTTATTATAACATTGCTGAATATCTAGGAGATAAGGCTGCTTGGGATTAATTGCTCCTCATGCCAATCTCTTATAATGTATAATGAATCATTACATTAATTATTGTAAATATATTTTAAAATAAGAAAAAAAAAGACAAGCCCGCTGAGTTTCTTGCCGGATCTTATCAGTGTGCGGCCGCGTTCCGATCCGGTGGTAGATTTATTATTATATAGACCCGTCACAAGTGCCTCTTGTAGGTTTATGTGAAATAAAGATGATTTATTATTATTATTATTAAACTAATGAAAGATTGACAAAGCAGATATGCAATGCGACTGTGGATGGATGTTAAGAAGAAGGGAAGACCTATGTTGCCATCCACCTTGTTTTTTTAAATCGTCTATGAAATTGAATCTTTAGCTACGTGCATAGCAAATTTCGTCAAAATTAGTTCAGCGGTTAAGACTTAAAAAAGCAACACACATATAGACAGACAGACGGACTATTGTATTTACAATACTCGTATGGATATTAGATTGTACGGTGATCAGGTATTTTGTTTGCTTATTGTATTATTATAATTATTATGATTTCAGCGCCATTTCAATACATTTTATCCAGAGCCAAGATCCCCTGCAACTTCAGTCAAACTAAGCTGCCAGTCTTCTTCTGCGTTGAAAAATAGACATTAGTCGCCATCGACAAAGTTTTGACTTATAGATCTGGCCGTACCATATTATGGTCACGTGGTCATATCAATCACAAACAAGCAAAATACTTTCTTTATGGCCAATACAGGTATACACTAAAGGTGGTAGGTGTTCGTTAACGTAAGGTCAGTAAGCGTTACTCATAGTTCCACAAAATATTCAAAAAAGACCACAGGCAACGGGTGATCGTAGATATCTTACCGCGAAACGACTCGATTCTTCAGTAAAAGAATCCTAGCCGCAACGAAAGAGTAGTTAGTTAGTTAGTGCTAGTGTAATGGCGATGGCTAAAAGTAATTAGTTGACAGCCATCCGACCGAGTTGTTGCATAAATATAAAAACCTAGTCTGAATTAATTAGTAGTATTCACTTTTTAAAAGACCATTTTGCTAACCGATAATCCGGTTATCACATACCACAGTTATCATTTAGACCAGGGGTGGGCAAATTACGGTCCGCGGGCCGGATTCGGCAGGTTTTAATCCGGCCCGCCGAGGGTTTTTTTTAGAAAAAATATGAACCTCCTTAAAAAGTTAACGGTCGAAATGTTAAAAGACTATAGAAATTTGAACAATTAAGATACTGAATCGTTACTTCATATATATATATTGCGTATTTCATATGTTAAGACTTCATTTAAATAGATTTTATTTCAATAAAGAAATGTAAAATAAAAAAATATGCCTTATGCTATCTTTATACAAGGTTTTAGTATTTACTGCTATTTTTAAGTGTTTTAATGAACCGGCCCGCCTCAAGATTAATTATAATTTACTGGCCCGCCAATAGATTTTTTTTTAATTTACCGACCTGTGGTCAAAAGAATTTGCCCACCCCTTATTTAGACCTAATTATAATAACAAGATATAATAAGATAGAGTAAGCATCCTGATCTAGGTATACTTTTATAAAACAAAAATTTAGAAGTCGAACATTTCTCCTATTTTCGAAGATGTTAATTAAAAGGCCTTGTTGTTGCCCACACACAACTTACACACGCACACACACAACTTACACACGCACACACATAACTCACACACAAAAACATTTTATTTTAAATCTACTTTTTTTTCTTTCTGTGTACAGCCAGTAGTTTGTATCGTAATGCAGGTAGATAATCGTAGCCTATAGAAACCAAAGTTATATAACATAATTCTGTCCTGCACCGGGATGTTAGGGCCAATATACAAGTATACCGACTGCCTTACCCTCTGGCCTGGCATGACATCATCATTATGGTGGCAAAATAAGTAAGTGGTGGATCCCTATTCAGACAAGTTGCTGCGCAACACTACCATCAGCAGGTTGTTAAGAATGTTCTATTTAATATATGCACGCCTCTGACGAGCTGCCAGGCAGGATTGCAGATGATCTATTCTACACAGTGCGTTTACAATAATAATCGATTTCACGCAGACAGTATTGTAATAGCGTCCCAGTTCAGATCCAGTTTGCAGCACTTACCCATCTTGTATAAAAAAATTAGAATGTACCTTCCCCTTGGCATTAAGTGTGAATTTTTTCGGTTTCGGATTTTTTTGTTGTTGTTTTAGTTATTGTCAGAAAGTTGTAATGATAAGTTTAATCTAATTTAATATTTATATCTAAGGCAGGACACTGTCCTTCTCGTCATATAGTATAATATAAAAACCATTATTCTTCGTTAATTTCGCCAAAACTAAAAGTTTTATTTTTAGTGTATTTAATTTTTATGTATTTTTTTGCACAATAAAGAGAGTTATTTTATTATCGCCTCTGTGGTCTAGCGGTTCGGGTATTGGACTTGACTGCATGAGGTACCGGGTTCGAATCCCGGGTCGGCCAACAAAAAGCAAATTGGATATTTCCAATTTTCTAATAAAAAAAAATTTTGGTCGGGATTGGATGGGTCCGGTTGGCGATAGGCTTGCCGCCTATCACATTGTGGGACTAAGTATCTTCGGCTAGTCGTGTCGGCTAGTAGTTTATTAGCAGGTTTGATTTATATTTAATAATGCATAAATTTTCATCTGTACTAAAGATACAAACAGAAATTTATGCATGATTAGGTTTAAAACTCATAAACCACTTGTCAGATCGTGATAAAATTAACGTGGGACCTCCTTCAAATTATGACCGACCTGTTCAAAAATAATTATCAAAGTCTGTTTGTTATTTGCTACGTAATCAAGTAACAAAAAACAGTCCAATTGAGAACCTCCTCTTTGAGTCGCGTAAAAATCATTTATGTGGCTTCAACACAGGGATGTTATAGAAAAGTATAGAGCCGCAAGTATAAATAAAACAAAACAAATATAATTTGCGCATATTTTTTCTTTAATACGAGCATTTTACAACAATATTGAAACGAAATCAGTTTGAGATCTGCTGCCAACGTATACTACGGCGCTCAACAAGGAAACTTACTCCGCGCACACTAATCTATATAAACAGTCGCATAAGTACATACAGGCGTCCCATATACTATACATATCTATTACTATATCACCAAGTTCGTTAAATGTCCAACGTATCACTCACTACACTTGATCAAATTTGTTCGCTTGTTTGTCTTTGTGTTCACTAGTAGATCACCTCATACACTGTGGCTTTTTTGTCACCTGACCCTGTGACTATGTATTTGTCGTCCGAGGAGATGTCACAGCTGAGTACTGATGAGGATTCTTTTGACTGTAACAATAAGAGAAAATATGTTAGAAATGTCATATGAAATTCAGATTTGTAAAGTAAAATAATTTAGTATCTTCACACCCGTATTACCGAGGTAGGCTTACGACTAGCCGAAGAGACTAAGTCCAACAATATGATAGGTGATAAGTCTATAGCCAACCGATCATATATCCAATTCCGAACAACGTAGTTTTTATTGGAAAATTACATGATTATACTTTTTACTGTCCATCTCAGTGTCCACATCTGGGACTTTATGAACTCAAGTCTAACACCGGACCACTAGGAAACGGAGATAATAATGGAGCAATTTAGTTTTGATATCGGCTGTTGTCTGGTTCCTATATTTAAGCAACGAGTCGTTTTGATTACAGAGGACAGTATTTTCTACGAGTAAAATTGCGAAAAACGGCTGCTCAATTTTGACAGTAAACTTTGAACATTTATTAAAAATATAAGTAACGCTTCGTCACTTTTGAACAAACTACGAATGACTTTTGAAAAAACGAACTTACGGATTACGTTTGGTAGATCAAAAAGACTCGTTTCTTGAATAGTAACCGGGCATAAGGCGGTGACAGTGCGTTTACAGCTGCAGTTGAGGAATGAGGTGACAGGCCTCATACGTAAGTAAGTTCATTGAAACGAAGTAAGTAAGTTTATTGAATCGAAAAGTTTCGTGAATTAAACTTTGGAAATCTCTGGCTGGAAGGCCTATTGTGGCGACCAGAAATAAAGAGGGGCTTCTAAGGTAACATAGAGAAATATGTATTGTATGTGTGAATATGTGTACATACTACATATAATATGTTACCTGGAAGATGCTGGCGCCGTAGGGCGTGCGCCAGGCGTTGAGCAGGTTGTCCTTCCCGGTGGACACGAACCACTTGCCGCAGGACGCGAACCGCAGCGACAGCACGCACGACTCGTGCAAGTGCAGCTGGTACTTGTCCGGCTTCACGGCGTGCAGCACTTCCACGTTGCTGTTCTCCATGCCTACCGCTAGCCATTCGCCTGGAACAAATATTGTTCAACTATTAAAAATGCAGATGTGACTAACTTAATGATGAAATTATCTATATAAAGATATATACACACGGCTAATATTAATAACTTATTTAAGATAAGAGATAGTGCTCTTTTAGATCAGTTGCCGGTAACCATTGCTATTTTTCATTAATTAACAAAAATATCTTAGCAACAAAACGCTAGATTTATCTGCAGATAGATTATTAATTTGGTCATTGACCGACATTGGGCTGGAAATGTCATACAGACAGCTCTTTATAGGATTTTCTTTGTGTATGGCCAATATTCCGATCCGGTGCAATTAAAAAAAAATGTCTTCGCGACACTTGAATCGTCCATGGAAATTCCGCTCCAAACAGGCTAAATAAGAATTAAAAATTTAAATGAAATATCGTCAATTTCGAAATTAGCCGATCATGACAAAATTTGGCATTTGGTAATTTTGTGACCGGGAGAAATACATAATGCAAAGTTCTTAACCATATATACGAAATCAGTATGAATTGAGGTGTCAGGTAAAGTTTAAGAAAAGAAATAGCAATACCTGCTCAATTTTGACATAACAAAATTGCTGTTGATATTTAACATTTGGAATCTTTTGTAAATTAAGTTAATAAGATGAATGAAAATGATAGAATAAATATTGTTAAATCATATTAAGAAACCAGGTTGTCCGTCTGTCAATTTGTTTAAATAAAAATTATAATCGTATGCTTAATTTTATTTAAATTGTTGTAAGTTTGATGATGCACAATAAAGAGTTCATTCATTATTCATTCAATCATTTTTTTTCTGTATTACAGTGTCAGAAAAGGCTATGATGTATATAAATATAATATAATTGTGCACATTAAAGAGTTCATTCATTCATTCATTCATTGTATTCTGTATTACAGTGTCACAAAGACTATAATGTCATCCTAAGCAATACTTTATACAACGTTTATTAGTGGGACGGTTAAAGTTCATAAACTAAAATGTTGAAGACCAATCACGCAATGGGATAATGAGGTTGTGCGTGTGAACACGCGAACTCACCCGTGGGGCAATATCCTAATGAGAATATTTGTGAGCTGAAGTCGTGCTGCTGTAATTGTCTGCCTTCTCTAAGATCCCACGACCTGGAAAATAACATTAAATTATCAGTTTCAAACGTATTATAATTCACACATCCGTAAGGAACTGAGGAAATTATTTTTTTACAGAAATTACACGCACTGATATATCAAAGTACACCAATTATATGCTTGTAATATTGGTGTTCACTAACGATTCTAGGACTTAGAAATATATAAATTGCAGCAATCAATTAATAAGTTTAAAGAAAAATAAAATTTCAATACAATTCGGGAAAGAAATTTAGGACTTTATCGCCTGTTAGTGGAACTATCTACTTATTTATGGATTATTCTACTAGACGGGACAAAACCTTACAAAAACTTGACCAGAAACGGTTTGGAAAATAATTATTTAAAAGGATCGCGGCCTTAGTATGGCCACTTCAAAAATTTTTAGTGTTTAAAGATAGTGTAAATTTGTGTTTACGAATAAGGAAATCTCTGGCTGTCTGTCTATTTGCAATAAATGTCATATAAAAAATAATAACAGACATACAAAAGGTCAACCTATCTTTAAATGAGATTGCACAAGATCTTAACAAATTAATGCTCGAAATTTGACGTATTTTTTTTGCGCTTTTAACATTCCATGTTTCCGTGGTCAAGTTCAATGACCGCGCGCGATGTTTGGGTAACAGCTGAGAGCGTTCATTGATGTCTTGCTTTTTATCGACAATATTTATATTTGATATATCTTTTTATTATTGTTTACAATTGCGTAGTGCGTTTTTAATTACTTAGTATGAGTCCTTAATTAAAATACCGTTAAATAATTCGAGAAAACACAGTACATATGTTCAAAAGTATGGTAGTGAAGACCTAGTAATTACCTGACAGTGTTATCGAGGCCACCTGTCCATAGTTTGGTCCCGTCAGCGGATATGTCGATACACGAGGCCCCGTCCGTGTGGCCCTGGAACTGTCGGACTAGTGTCTGGTTGTGAAGGTCCCATACCGCGATGTTGCCGTCTGAACAACAACTGAAACACACCTGTGGAACCAAAAAAGATATAGTAAATTTGTATAGTAACCAATAAGCAGACTGTTTGGTGATATTAAAAATTGAATTTGGTCTCGGTCTTACTTCCCAACCACAAGACACCCAGTCTTGTGGTTGGGAAGTAAGATCACGTGTTAGGTAACAAGTTACTCTATTCTTTAGATCTGAACGTGATAGTTTCAGACATAAATGTTAATGGTTGAGGTAGTTAAGTTATTTATTTATGTTTTACTAGTGTAGACTATATATGCTCACATATTGAAAACCATAATAATACTGGCCACTATAAAAAATGGAAGAAAAATGAAAATAACGAAAAGTCTTTTCGTCGACCTTATGTGAGGTGTACATACCTTGGAGTCGGGACTGATGGCTAGCGCGTAGCAGGCAGGCGCTGATGACGTGAGCTCAGCCTTAATACGCGGCGTTGGTGATGCAAGGTCCCATATTGAGAGGTTCGACGCTTCGCCGCCTACGATCAGCGTACGACCATCCGGTAGTAACTTCACTGACCTAATATAGTTATCCCTTTGCTGGAAATAAAACAATTGGAAAATTAGATTTCAGTTAAAATAGTTATTTGTAATGGATCACATGAATATTTTAACGCGATCAAGTTATACGATTAGAATAAAAAAATACACAGGGCAGTAAAAGCGCTAGAAATATATGTAATGATTAACGTTTTTTTGTGTATAGAAGTAGTATGTTTATAGAAAATAGATAGTACACTCGCCACTACTTTCATGAGACATACCACCTCAGCATCAATAACAGTAACATTTTTTATACATGCAATACTAAGTACTAAAATTCAAAGTTACTTAAAGGCTATCAGATAACTGAGATATCTCTTAGCATGGTGATACCGATCGACTAATTTTATTATTAAATTAGTTTATGTTCGGATGTGGCCTTACAGTGACACAATCAAGCAATATTATTTTAAGTATGCTATGTGGGCAATACTCAAATATAACCTTAATATTGCGATATAACGTAGATAAGTAGTATTGAAATAATACTGCTTGGCATCACAGTTCTAAGACTTTAAAAATAAAATAAAACGATTAAAAAAAAGTAACTAGGTCGTAATTACGCTGGACCGACAGTTACCGACTCACCAAGCAATCCAGCTGACTGACGGGCGCCTTGCTGGGTTGACTGATGTCCCACACCTTGACGCAGCCTTTTCCGCCAGTGTACACGTATTTTGTGGGTGAGGAGACCGTCACCGCGCACACCACCTCCCCGTGAGCCAGGGCTGATACTTGACGCGCGTGACGGGGAATCCCTGGACCCATCAGCGCGTCGGGGGGAAACGGCACGGGTTGCATTTGACCCTCCGCTGATACGTGGAATGAATATGCCCTGAAAAACATAGTTACTTACTGCTCACAGCATATATTTTGGTACTCTACATAGAGCAAATTTGAATAACCTATCTAAGGATTAATTATATTTAATTAATAAAAATATATTCGCAACAAAACTCTAGTAGGTTATCTCATCAACGTCTGTTTAATATAAATATATATTAATATATTTTTATTAAACAGACGTTGTCTGGTAACTGATCTAAAGTCGCCTTATCTCTTGTCTTAGATAGATTATTAATATTAGCCGAAAAACATTTGGTACGGATGAATAAATAACGCAATATGTTTTAAGATTTTAAATAAGTGGAGTGTACTGAGTACTCTGGGTACATTACACATTCGTATAAAAATATCAATATTTCGTTACATTTTTTTTTGAATAATTACGGGATTAATATTATATTAGTTAACAACAATATTAACTTAAACACTCACGGTTTTCCTCCGGGTATAGGTGCTAAGGTGGCCGGTCCAATCGGCGGCCGAAGGGGTTCATACGCTAAGGCAGCTCTGGCCGAATACCCTGCTAGACCATATGCGTCATGTGCCCCATTTCCTAAGTAAGGGTACTGTAACGCTGGAGGTTTCACGGCAGCCTTTAACGGTGCCCCCGCTGACCCAACCCCGCTCGCTCCGGAAGTCGGGGTTACGGGTTTTGAGATTGGCGTGCTAGGTTTCTCGTCTAACTTTTTTGCTGAGGGCGTGGAAGCGTTACTTGATGTGCCTGACCTGAAAGAAAACATAGTTCTAAGTTAGAGGATTTAAGGAAGATAATAGGCAACTAAATGTTACGTAAGTTACTTTTCACTTCGTAGTTATAAAAGTAAGCTAGAAAGTAGTAGTTAGAGATTGTACTTTTTTACCGATATGTATTATCTATATATCTATATCTATACATAATATAAAGCAAAGTCGCTTTTCGCGTCTGTCTGTATGTATGTATGCTTATATCTTTAAAACTACGCAACGGATTTTGATACGGTTTTTTCAATAGGTAGAGTGATTCAAGAGGAAGGTTTATATGTATAATAACATGCTTCATATATTAGAGAACCACTGATAATTTCAAGATTTCTAATGCGAAGTCGTAAATAAACATATTTTTTTGCGCTTGCATTGCAAACGCTGGCTGAACTCTACGAGATAGATCAAAATAATGTACTAAGTATTGTTTACCCTAAAAATGTCTACAAAAAAGTTCGCGATGGTATATGTTTATCTCTTAGGGATAACTTACAATAACCAATTTTTATCCTTTACTTTTTACGAAAAATAATGGCTTATTTACGAAGCGATTTAAAGCAATACAGTATTAATCTTTATCTAATTAAGTATCTTAAATAAATTTTACATTTAATATAGAACAATATAGCCCTTTACAGCATGTAAATTAAACTAATAGTTTCGGAGATATTACAGGTTTAAAATATAGGGACATAGCGGTCGCGGCGATACCGGCTGGTCGGCTGGTACTTTGAATTAATGCTTTTTAGTACAAATGATGAAACACGTATTTCAGGATTTTTCGAAATTCACCCCCATTGGGGGTTAAAGGGGGTGGCTAAGTTTGTATGGGAAATTTAATTCTATTGGAATATTTTGCCTGACACTGAAATAATGCTCTGCAAAACAAAATATGAGATAAATATATACGCATTTTTTGAAAATCAACCCCTATGAGGGTGAAAGGGGGTGGCACAATTTGCGTAGGAAAAATATTTAACAGTAATTTTTACCATAACTCCACAACAATGAACCACGTACATCAGTTTATCATTCACGAAAAACACACAAAGAAATTATGATATACTTACATAGTAGCAAAATTGGTTAAAAATCCCTACTTCCCTGCTAATATTATAAATGCGAAAGTAACTCTGTTTTTCTGGCTGTTACGCTTTCACGTCTAAAACCAATTTTGATGAAATTTGGTACAAAGATAAGATAGACTCTGAGGAACAACATAGGCTACTTTTTGTTGCAAAAAAATAGGGGAGAATGGGTAAAAAGAGGGGATAAATGTTCATATGAAAATTCGTCATTTTTAAAGTTGTATTTAGACACTTTATATTTAGACACTTCATGATAAACGAATGAACATAGGCTAATTTTTATAGCAAAAAATGGGGGAGAGTGGGTAAAAAGAGGGGTTGACTGCTCATATGTAAATTCGCCATTTTTAAAGCTGTAACAGTGAAACTTTGTAATTAAACACTTTATGATAAACGAAAGAATATAAGCTTCTTTTTATCACTAAAAAATGGGTAAAAAGAGGTAATGAATGTTCGTATGGAAAATCGTTTTTTGTTTGAAAGGGTATATTTCAGAGGTTGTTCCATGGTCACCAGGTGAGGATCTGATGATGAAACCCTGGGGAAGTCAAGGGAAACTCAAATCAAATGTTGGCAAGAACAGTGTTTTTGTGGATTATGATCCCTTGCTAGCATTCGAAAATGGTTACTCCATACTCAGACTCAACAGACTTGCGGAACAGGCTGACCGTTAAGTGTCTTTGAGGGATTTGGAGATATTTACACAGACGCAAGGGAGAAGGTCGGCTAGCGTTTAGCGTCAAGCTCAAAGTAGAATCATTTTCATATTAATTGGAAAAATTATTAAAAAATGTCAGCATTGTGAATACTTAAAATTCAAAGATGAAACGCAGGGTTGTGTTAATGGTAAGATATTATTACTTTTGCTTGGTGAACCACCTGAGCCGCTAATTTCTCTTTTATTGTGCAATTCTGATGAATCTCGAAGATTTTTAGCAATATGCGCAAATGCAATGATCGTTTTCAAATGACGTCGTTTGGAGTAGCTAGACACATCATTATGCCAGGATGTTCTCTCACATTTTTCTGTGCAAGGTCAAATTTATCACAGAATCGGTTCATACTAATATTAAAAAGCTGAAGAGTTTGATTTTGTTGCTACAATTTCTAAATGTGGGTTTCTGAAGATATCCCCGAAGGGTTAGTTCTGCCTAACTGCACAACCAGAGCACTCACGACTAGCCGAAGACATTAAGTCCCACAATGTGGTAGTTGACTGTAGCCGGGCACTTATCCAATCCCGGGCAAGTGGCAACGTTACTTTTAGTAGAAAATTGAAACTTCACATTTTTTATTTGTTTTTTTTTTGTTGCCCGGACCGGAAATAGAACCCAAGATCTCAAGAAGTAATTCCTAAGACGGACGGTTAGACCTCAGAGACGATATGTATATTTCTAAAATAAATCTGTTAGAGGTTTCCATAACTAATTTAATTTTATTTCACAGGATTAACTTTTTTAATTTCACAGGATTTGCAGAAGTGCAGATAAAACTGTAAACACAATAACGTATTCCTACGATTTATCTGAGGTGAAATTAGAAAAGAGAAAGTGTATGTTCAGTTTTGACGGCAAAATTGCTGAATTGATTTTAATATTTACAAAAAAATAGATGAAACTTTGGATAGCGATATAGGCTACATTTCATCTTAAAATTTTAACGAGCAGTGTTACAGAGCTAAATATCAAATTAGTAGACTACGCGGGCGAAGCCGCGGGTAACAGCTAGTACATAGTATAAAGCAAAGTCGCTTTCCGCGTCTGTCTGTATGTATGTATGCTTATATCTTTAAAACTACGCAACGGATTTTGATGCGGTTTTTTTCAATAGGTAGAGTGATTCAAGAGGAAGGTTTATATGTATAATAACATGTTTCATATATTAGAGAACCACCGATAATTTCAAGATTTCTAATGCAAAGTCGTCAATGAACATATTTTTTGCGCTTGCATTGCAAACGCTGGCTGAACTCTACGAGATAGATCAAAATAATGTACTAAGTATTGTTTACCTTAAGACGGTCTACAAAAAAGTTCGCGATGATGTATGTTTATCTCTTAGGATTAACTTACAATAACCAATTTTTATCCTTTACTTTTTACGAAAAATAATGGCTTATTGACGAAGCGATTTAAAGCAATACAGCGTTAATCCTTATCTTATTAAGTACCTTAAATAAGTTTTAAATTTAATAAAGAACAATATAGCCCTTTACAGCATGTAAATTAAACGAATAGTTTCGGAGATATGACAGGTTTAAAATATAGGGACTTCGCGGTTGCGGCAGTACCGGCTGGCCGCGGTGCGTGCGCGACGAAGTACGCGCCTTTTTCATAGGACTGTAATTTGTAACGATCACACGCATTTATCGGAGTTGTTATTAAGATATAAGCATACAAAGGGACAGAGGAAACGACTTTCTTTTATACTATGTAGTAAACGAAACTATAATATATAAACTTACAAGCTGCCTGTTCCGGCTTAGCTCAGAAGGTAATTTTTTTCAGAATCAGAATAAACTTTATTCACATGAACCTTACAAGTGGTATTTGTTCTCGTCGACATTTTTTAAATTACCAACGGATCGGAATCGCGGCCTCACACATGGATTTTGATCATAAATTGAGATGCTATCATATCTTTCAAGTTGGTTCAAACTGCACACAGTGTGCCAATTTGATTGAAATCGGTTTAGTAGCTTAGGAGTCCATCGCGGACAAAAAACGTGACACACACATCTTTATATACATATAAAGATTTACTGAGGTTAAATTTCTTAGCACCATAGAAAAATATATAACGAAGATTACAAGATACAAATCATACTTAACTGTAATATTAGAATCTCTTAAAACAAACTGTAAAATATTATATGGACAAAGAATCAAAAAGTAGGTATGTATCCCCCAAATTATTTAACAAAATGTCCCTTTCTTCTGGCTGATAATTAAAAAGAAAGTAGTTAAAGTTTAAGACGAAAAAAATATTACTAAAAATTACTTTAAAACTTTAAAAAAAAACATCATAAATTTCTGATATTTAAACTTTTTGGTTCTGTGTTTTATTTAAATCAAACATCTAAGTATACTTGTTAGCAGTACGACGAGATAAATTTAAAATGAAACCGTAATATTGCACCAATTAATTAATATAAAAACCTAAAAAAAAAGGTGATGTGATGTGACACAATAGAAGTGAAACTTCAGTAAATCGACAAAAGAATGAGATGAATATATATTTGTGTCTCTTACCTGCAAAAGAGTGAGACAAATATATATTTGTGTCTCTTACCTGTCGCTTTTCCCTTGTACCCGTTTTGAAATCACAACCATTCTAAAGAAGTTTCACTTCAAAAATACACCATTGCAAAACAAAGAAACAATAAAAAACAAACATTTTAAATTTCTGTAGTTTAAGGAACGTATGCCGAACAGTTTTTTTTTCCTTTTTTTATATCGATAATTATCTGTTTAGCTTAAACCAGTAAACCTCTTTGCGTAAAAAAAAACCTTTAAAAGTAAACAGTGAATTTTTGTTTGTTTTTTTTTGTTGCCCGGACCGGAAATAGAACCCAAGATCTCAAGAAGTAATTCCGAAGACGGACGGTTAGACCTCAGAGACGATACGTATATTTCTAAAATTTTGAAAAAAATCTGTTAGAGGCTTCCATAACTTGCTATACAGTTTAATTTCACAGGATTTGCCGAAGTGCAGATAAAACTGTATACACAATAACGTATTCCTACTATTTATCTGAGGTGAAATTAGAAAAGAGAAAGTGTATGTTCAGTTTTGACGGCAAAATTGCTGAATTGATTTTAATATTTACAAAAAATAGATGAAATTTTGGATAGCGATATAGGCTACATTTTATCTTAAAATTTTTACGAGCAGTGTTGGAGAGCCAAATATCAAATTAGTAGACTACACGGGCGAAGCCGCGGGTAACAGCTAGTTTAAAATATGATGAAGATGCTTTTAATTATTAAAAAAAAATGTTTGTAGAAGTCGTTAGATTTTTTATTGATCAATAATTAGATTTGTTACCTTTCGTTAATCTGCCAGAATTTAAAGTATTTGAAGTTAAGCATACGTAAAATAAAAAGAAAATGCAATTTTTAGTTTAAAAAAAATTGTCACATGAATCGTTAATATTGTACCAACGCTCAATGTGAATTAAATATATCTGAAGATAGATTTATTAATTGAGAACCCGCGTCGTAGTTTTTTATTAACCAACTTCAAAACAGATTATAATATGTTTGACGCCTATGTTTTTAAGAATATAAATCGAGTTTTGCGTCTTTTCACATTTCTTATAACCCCTCATCGCAGGTATTTATAATTAACTGACTTCAAAAAGGTTACATTATGTTTGACGCCTAAGCTTTTTAAATTGTTTTTTTTTTTATATAATATAGAAACTGTTTTGTTACCGCCAAGGTTGTATCTGATTACGGAAACCCAAGCAAATCGAACAAAATGCTCAACTTTTGTGTACCTGACTGTATCATATTGAAATTGAAATCGGTTTTACCTAGTAGTTTACTTAAGCTTTTAAAATATAAACCCTAGTTCAAAACAAATTAGTTAATGAACCAAGTATTTGCAAAAATCCCTCTAATCCTATTGTAGTAAGCTACAATAATGTTTGTTTAATTGATTTAAAACTAACTCGCAACCCTCCCCGATAGCGTGCCGTTACAGATACAAAGTAAGGTTTCCGCTAAATGGATGGACCGATAATAAGGTATTAATCGTGTTCAACATGCTTAAAGACGTTAACCTTAATACCGTTTCCTATTTGTGCTAATTATATTGAAAATGTTAAGTAGGATTATATCTATGTCGCATTGAAGACTATTTGGGAAACATTTGAATGAATACACTTTATTATGCACCAAAATTTACAAAATAATACACACTCTTTCACTTATAATAATATTTAACTCAGGTGCACAAAGGCGGTTTTATCGCTTCAGAGCGATCTCTGCCAGACAACCTGAGGATGAAGGAGATAATTTATGTAATTTAAAAACTATAATTTCTGTTAACGACACTCAAATCAGGCAGGGGCGGATCTAAGACCTTAACACCTATTTTGGTTATTACCTAAACCATTGGGTATTACCATTGGGGTTATTAACCTCCCATGGGAAGTCGTCTAGTTGAGCCGAATTATAGCGCTCGCTATTTCAAATAGTTAACTTCCAATGGAGAAAGAAGGATGTTAAAGTTTGATTTGTCTGTGCGTTTGTGTCTATCTGTGGCATCAGAAATTTTGAAAAGATGAACCGATGCGGATTTTTTTGTTTGAAAGCTAAACTAATCGGAATAATTCTTGGCTGCATTACATGTAAGTTTAATCGGAACTATTTTATTGAAAACTTTTTGTTTTAGTATTATGTCCCCCTAAATAGCCCTGGCTTAAAGACTAGATCCATCCCTGTCATGAGTATTTCAATGATCAAATGGCGTAGGTACATCGAAATTGCACAAAGATATTTGACATATTATGTGGCATATAACCCTAAGTTTCGTAACAGAGCGACGTTTATTTAGATGATATCAAAATTACTTTGCAACACTACAATACGGGTGGTATTTAAAAAGCATACTTGGCTAAGTAATGAAAAAACGCTGTGCCAAGTAAGACATTTAGCTATGCGTTTCTTACGTCAAGTCATCCAATTCATTAACAATGCTTAGTTCAATGAGCAGTTTTAAGAATTGTTCATAATTTGTTGACGTAACGACAAAACGTCTTCTTTAGACGTAAGCAATAATTGGTAGTATGTAGATTTCACTTTAGAAGTAAATAAACTATTTAGTTTAAAATTATAAAATAAATAAAGCAGAAAAAAAAACAAACTTCCCAGAAGGTTAGATAAAACGTTGAAAGACTTTTTGTACTTTGTGGTGCTCTTTGATAAAAACCAGAGATAAATCAGAAACATGAAAACACAAATAAATATTTAACAGGTAACACGATATTTAACAGTTGTTCCCCTTTTTTTTTTGAATGACTAATTTGTTGCTAATCTCGCGATTTTATGCAACTTCACCGAGATTTGTGGGCCGAGCAGAGTGCTCAGCCCGAGACATCATTATTTAAATGCATGGGGCTGTTACCTACAACGCCAGCACCAAGGGCTGTCTCCCGGGAGACCGTACCTCGACTTGGTGCTGCGTTTTGGTTACTGGAGTTGTTCCCCCGTGTTGGTCCGGGCTCCTTTGTAGAATAGACCATCTGCCTTCCTGTGCCAGGCAGCTCGTAAAAGGCGAGCATAGGCTTGCCGTCACTAACGCCGTGACATCTGACTAGGTGGTAGAGTTTTCGCAGCGACTCGCCCGGATTGGTACCACAGTCTTACCTATTCCTACCGCCATAACGTCATGATGTGTTCTGGTTCGGAGGGTAAGGTAGCCGGTTAACTTACTTTTGCTCGAGGCCTAACACCCGGCCTCTGGTTGACAACGCACCATTACCACCTTTGGTGTCTCTAGGCGTCGTGAATTTCTTACCATCAGGAAATCCGTCTGCTTGTTTGCCTTCCAATGTTATAAAAAAAAGTTGTGAATCCACATTTTAGAATACTTATATTCGCATGGGCGATTGGACCCGTTTATATTGTAAAACAACGTGTAAACGTGTATGATTAGTACCTAGGGCTGTGTGGGGGGTGTTCCTTTTTTGGCTGTAATTTGTCGAGGCCATTCTCCCGCGGCGAAGGCGCCCCGTTGTGCGGAGACGTCGGCTCTTCACTCGCATCGTCTACTACCAGCTCCTGGAAATATTACAAATAACATATCAATTATATTGTTTAGTTTAAGCATGTGATTATTTTATATATTAATTTATATACAAATGTGTTGAAATAGCATTTTTTATGATTATGCACTAGCTACGTCCCAGGCTAACAGCCTGCGATTTTACTTCAAATGCATGAAACTTACTTAGTTCATACTTCGTACTAATAAAACATGACAATATTCTGAGTGAATGGAAATTCGATCAAAGTAAAGTTAGTACATTCTCTGTGGAGTGGGAACAAATAGATAAGAATTTCAAAAATGTGTTTAATGTACTAAGTCACTATCTAGTATAAAACAAAGTCGCGTTCTCTGTCCCTATGACCCTTTGTATGCTTAAATCTTTAAAACTCCGCAAGGGATTTTGATGCGGTTTTTTAATAGATAAAGTGATTGAAGAGGAAGGTTTATATATATATATATATATTTACCCGTGCGAAGCCGGGGCGGGCCGCTTGTTTTTGAAATAAACTTTTAATCAATCAAATACATTTTTGCTGACAAAAGGCTATAAAAATGTTTTGTGACCTTTCAAGACATAACACACTCTAGAGCGAGTGAAATCTGTGAGTATTGTATATTTATGACGTAAAAAAAGTTAGTAATTTCGGCCTTGTCGTGACGTAAAGCAATATTACAGTCTCCATAATATTATACTAATCTTTGCAAATATTATTTCAATAATACAATGTGTTAACGCAAAAAATAGGTATAAAACACGCCACGTATGTAATAGTAACATTACTGAAATAAAACCGCCCTAAAATGTGACAGGAAAGATTTTGATCCACCAAAATGCTACTTAAGTCATTCAAAAATTCATAATGCTAAAACTTGGCATATTTTTTATAAGTCCCTAATCTGAAGAATTTTTAAAATCTAAATGTAAAAAATCTGCTGCAAAGGTTTTTTAAGAATACTTACATGGCCCATGTCTTTTTCTTCCTTTTTCATTTTTTTATGATCAGGTTCTGCTGGACTCCGTGTTCTATACTTTTCTCTTTCACCAGGTGATATAGAATTTCTCTGTAACAAAGATATCCTATGTTAGTTATGCATTCACATACGGAAAGACAAAAACTTATTTATCATCATTTCAGTTTTCGCGTCCAGTGCTCGTCATAGGTCTTCTTTGAACTTTAATAAGCAATGTTGCGATTCAATCATTTCTGAATTGTTTTCCCTGGAATTGAATTTATATACGCGTATAAATATTAATGTTGTTCCATACATAAATCTTGAGTAAAAGCAATAAAATTCATGAAATAGCTCTATTTATGAATGTTTTTGAGAGTTTTTAACGATTCCTCGAAAGTGCTATAAAACAAAGTACTTGAATAATTTAAATCGTTTGAAAAATTTAATATCTTGACGAGATTTTAACTTATTTTATGACTAGAGTGTTTAAATTATATCGGAATTTGTTTTAAATTGTAGAACCCCTGATAGATATTTTTTTACATATCAGGTTTCGACAGAGCCTGTAAACGGAGATCAATTTCTCAAGATACGTCTTAAGATAATTCGCGCGCTTTTAACAACCACCTAACTTTAAAATATTTGAAAATCCTATTTTACAACCACCTAACCTTACATTTCATATAAATCCTATTTTACAACCACCTAACCTTACGTTTTTTATAAAACCCATTTGACAACCACCTAACCTTCTTTTAAAAAATCCCTTTTAACAACCACCTAATTTAATCTTTTTTAAATTCTGTTTTAGAACCACCTTACCCTACATTTTCTATAAATCCCATTTTACAACCAACTAACCTCACATTTTTTTAAAATTCCTTATAACAACCACCTAACTATAAAATTTCTAAATATCCCATTTTACAACCTAACCTTACATTTTCTATAATTTCCATTTTGCAACTTTACAACCACCTAACCTTATATTTCTTAAAAATCACTTTTAACAACCACCTAACTTTAAAATTTCTAAAAATCCTTTTTTACATCCACCTAACTTGTCATTTTTTAAAAATCACTTTTAACAACCACCTAACATTAAAATTTGCAACCTAACGTTACACGATAAATCCCATTTCACAACTCCCAGCAAACATAATCAAAACATTTAATGGAGTACTGTAATCGATTATTGTTCGCAAATAAATCGGGGCGCAGCGAGGCGAACGGTCAATATCAATATCAAAACACGCTGAGGCAGAACAAACTGACCGCATGATTAGCCTGGGAGACCCCCCCTCCCAGGGGGTGCAATATTTGGATGAGCGCGCAAATACCAACTAATGAAATAATCATATACGTGTCGAACGACCGCCAGCTTCACCGATTCTATGTGCAGATTGCTATGTATGACATTGAAAATTGGCCACGTTCTACCGTTTTGGACTGTGGAAATAACTGAATAATTTCTGCTGCACTTGTGACAATTTTTTCTTCACCAACGTGTGCCATAGAGTAAGGACGTTTATTTAAGCAAGTTAGAAAATTAGGGGTTATATTTTAGAGTCCTATATTTTTTACGTTAATCGATTTCTCCGTCACTTCCGAGGTGGTCTTTTTGTCACCAAGATTGAATCTGATTATGGAATCCCAGAAAAGATGGAAGACGATGGAGAAAAATCTCAATTTTTGTGTTTAAATTATTGAGATTTGAATCAAAGAAAAAAATGTTGACTAACCAATTTTTGATATGCAATGTAGCGATTATCAAAAACATGGCA
Source organism: Calephelis nemesis (assembly GCA_002245505.1). Classification (NCBI taxonomy): domain Eukaryota; kingdom Metazoa; phylum Arthropoda; class Insecta; order Lepidoptera; family Riodinidae; genus Calephelis; species Calephelis nemesis. Next base: position 130,668 of record NJDD01037587.1, read on the forward strand.
TTTTGTTAAGTTATCATCATTATTGAAATTCACATTCTCCATAGTCGGGGCTAGTTGAAATTCCATTATAACTATAAATTTATAAATAAAACTTTTCCACAACACAACACAATATTTTTCTGGTACAATTTAGCAAACGTTTGAAGTATCACAAGAGCTTTGTTACTAAAGAATTAGCATTGTGTGTTAAAATCAAAACCATGTTGTTTCTTTATGAATATACATAGTGACTGCAGTTGCTTGGCTACTACACTTAAAAAAAGATATGTAATGGACATATTAAGTACAGATTTTTTAATAAAACGCTAACTCCATAAACTCATTAGTATTATAAAGTCACATTAATTTACTAAAATAATACTAATGTCATGTGACAATCGAGTCCAGAAAAATGACAAAACGAAAAAAAAATAAACGAAGAAAAAACATGTAACACGTTTCAAAAACGAAAAATATTAACCCAATATACATATATGTATATGCAAAGGCGATCTTAATGCTAGTAACCATTTTCTTCCAGTCCAACCTAGGTAGTAATGACAGAAGCACGTGGGTTATGTATAAAGTTAGACAAAAGAAAAAATATGTAAAATTTAAGTACAAACAAGTGACAAAAAGAAACTAAATGCAAATTAAATAAACGTACACAGGTCGAACTTACTCGTATCTCGACCTGGAGGGTCCACTCCTCGACCCTCGACGAAATCCACATCTAACTTTGCTAAAAACCAATCCGGATCATATCGGTTTTTAAATAAAAATCCCCATCAAAATCTGTTCATCACTTCAAAAGTTATGATGCACAATATAAAATACATATTATAAGGCACAAAAAACTTATAACAACCCTATTTTCCATCAGGGGTTAATAAAAGATACCTTCCAGCCAGTACGTTAAAGGAAAATAATAAAGCCTGATTAATCAAAGCAAAAAAATATTTAATGAAATCTTAAGCTTATAATAAGCAATTTTGTTTGAAATCCAAACTGCAGTAACTAAATTGCTTACGTCGTAACAGATCTTGAATGAGAAATGGTTCGGGCGTAATCTGCAATCCGTTGGGGATTGTAGCGAGTCTTACCGCCCGAGGGTATAACGGGGCCTAATTTTACGAGGCAGTAAGTTAAAGGCTAGTGGCAAGCTGTTAATTTGTTCGCCGACCTGTCGCCGCCCACTGTGACTTAAACCCTTTCTTGGGAGATATTTTATGTGCCACTTGTATATCGCTTTATCATATCTTCTGTCTTTATTGCTTATTGCTAGTTGTTTCTCTACACGTAACAATAGTTAAAAATTGACGGGTTGCACTCCGGGAGTGCTGGCCGAAGTGAAAGCTTGAATATTAACGTTGTGTATTTTTGATATTTTGGAATGGTTAGGGAATAATTTTGCACGAATTGCTTTAATTATCAGTATGAAAGTACTATTACTTATGTTGTAGAATACTAGTCATTTATTGCGCTATTATACACTAACATGACAACATTCGCACAAGCGCTCTGTGCCGTCTTACGAATTTACGATCTAACGGTTTGAAGTGAGTTTAGAAGTTTTTACCTACCTATTACAAACAAGGTGCGCAACGGCGCTAAAGAAGTTTTCACTTCAAAAAAACTAAAAAAAGCACTTCCACACTAAGCTGATCTACAAAGCAGAAAATAGTATTGAAGTTTAAATAAAAAATAATGGGGATCAAGGAAAACTTTTTTAGAGAACTAGAATAATTTTATCTATCTCTACTCAATAATAAATGGCTTAAAAATTGATAACAATTCAAATGTAACTATTTGAGTACGCTTTAGAACGTTGTTACGCGTTACAAAACTACAAAAACTACCATTTGCTTAATATAAATATTTATTAAAGTTAATAAAAACCCATGCATAAACACTGGATGTGTAAGAGGTTTCCAAACTGTGTGAAACTAGTTCGTTAAAAATGTATAATATTTAAACCGTTGCGAGATTGGACTTGCACCCAAAGAAAATTTAAATCCTAAATTAAAAATTTCTTGGTAACAAGATTTAAAATTTAGATTCTAGATCTCTAATCATGTATCATCTTTTCTAAAAATATTTACCATTCATAAAGGATATCTTTAAAAAAGATCCATCAAATTCATCATTCATTCATTTGTTAAAATTATCCTAAGCTTATCAAAATAAAATAACAAAAATTAAAAATATTACGAAATTGTAATGTAAGCTTCTCGTGTTCCAGTTTAGTTGGTGAACACAATTACCCAAGAGATTAGCATCCTCCCTACAAGCTCGGGTTGCCAAAGCTCTATAATCGTCTTAGATGTCTGTCTCTGAGTTCTGACGTGTAAGTTCTACCTTGAAGAACTGCACTTATTTGTCTTCCTATACGACGAACGACGAAAAAAAATAGGGTATTGATAGACGAAGGCGTTACTTTGCGGAAATCCGTACTTAAATCCAAATAAAATTATTTAAGAACAAAAAAAAAACNNNTATTTGGGTATATGGTGTATATAGGGTGTCACTGTATAAAAGATTGGGAACCCCTGCCGGCTACAAAAGGAAGCGCAGTAATACACGACAGTTCCACGAAATGTCCTTTATTAGTATGTGCGTGTGTAAGCCGGGCCCTAATTTTACGAGCACACGATCTCGACGGCATTCGATATCGAATTTCAAGTAGTGCTATTTCGAGAGACCCACGGCTCGACTGCGAGCCACAATGGGACGTGTCGACTTCAATTGGAAGGATTTTATGTTCGGACATTAGTTTGTGTGGGTTTATGACTAGAGTTACCATTCGTCCCGTATATAAGGGACTGTCACCATCGAGTCCCGTATAGTCGAAGATCCGAAGTTATGTCGACCTACACCGAGCTGATAATAGGATGAAACCGGTTTAACAGCAAATTTAGTATATTAGAAAATATATTAAAAATGGGTTACTTAAAAAAATTCTTGACATTTTTATTTTATTTTTTAAAATGTTTCTTATTCATTAATGGGTGCAATATTAAGATTTTATCCCGACTTAAAGTAGGAATAAGACCAAGTTGCAGAAGTTGGGTTGCCTGTTGTTCATCTAGATTGCTAGGTATAAACAGATAATTGTCGATGCTAGTTACTTTCACGAGATCGGATAATAGGAAAAAAATATCAAAATATGTGCAGTTTTATTACAATTCTTATAACAATTTAAGTCGATATATAGGGTTGCCTGAAAAAAGGATTGGAAATGTTTAAAACATTTTTTTCAAATAATTAAAAATATTCGGTCCAGGATTTTGAAGGCAACCCATTTTTAATATATTTTTGGATATACTAAATTTGCTATAAAACCAGTTTCATCCTATTATCAGCTCGGTGTAGGTAGACCTAAATTCGGATCTTACGGATTCGGATACGGAACTGTCACAGTATTTAACCATCGTGTCCCGTATTGTTGCATGTCCCGTATTTGTCCCTTATTTTCGAAAATTATAATAAGTGGTCGGTAGAGACTATTGAATGAAATGAATCTATATTGATTTGTCATTATAATTTTTAAATGACATGCCCATATCATCAAAAAACTTAAATCAAAATCAAAATATGACTGAGGAAAAGTAAATCTGTTAATTAATTATGATAAAAATTATTTACTAACTATAATTACTTAATTTGTCATAGGTAATTTCGAACAAAAATTTTGATTAATATTTTTTTATTTGAAATGTCCCGTATTGGTCCTTGAAATTTATGGCAACTCTATTTGTGACGCATATTGTTTAACCAAGTTGCGTATGTCTATTAACCGTGTAATAAAAAAGTCAAGCTTAACATATTATGCTTTGTATAATTTATATTTACACTATATATTATACAATGTAAATAAGTCTCTCGTAAAATTTAACTTAATAGTTTATATTCAAATCGTAAATAATGTGAATAAAGATTAATATTTTAATCACATGTTTAATATTAATTAATGTATTGCATTTAACGCGAGCATTGTAGTGTGGAAAATGTAGTTTTTTGTAGAATCATTTCAAGAATATTAATTTTGTTTTTATTAAGCTTTTATTTCATATGGCATTTTTATAAAGAAAATTAACTTTTAATGTTTAGGTGTTGCAGAAAGAATGGAAGTTGATCTTACACTCTATAATGCTGGCCTAGCTTTCAGACTGCTTATAGTCTGGAACATGAGCGGAAATTTCAGAAGTTTGACTAGCTTCAAGGAGTAAGAAAAACAAAGGCTTAGATATAAAGAACAAGAAGCGAATCTTAATAAACAAGTAGAAGATCGTTGTTATTTATCGCTAAAGTGGTTTATTTATTGGTGTGACCGTTGCAGAAGTCCGTCGCACACATGTGATACGGCAAGCGAGTGGGGAACGGCTCTTTGACGTAACATATAAAGTGGCAACACACAGGCGCGCTGTTAACGCCGCCCGGGCTTATTGTCTGCGGTCACGCGACGAGCCGTTTAGCCGCGCTCTCCGCGCCCGCCCGGTTAACCGGAAGGGGGGCGGTTAACCGGACGCACGGGGGCGGAAGCGGGGGAAATAGATAAATAGACCGCCTGCCGCTTCGAAATGTAAGGATTGAGTTCAGACTATATTTCAGGCATAATAGTTTTGAAGTTACGTGATTTATATGCGACGTTTTCTACTTTTATCGTTCCAACTGGTGCTTTACTGCTCGGTTTTATGACACTATCAACGAAGTCTTATCGCTCCCCATATAATTTTAAATCTGGTCTTTTATCGCAACAAATAATAATTTAGTTTCGGCGAAAACACGAATCGTATTTTTGTTAAAACGAGTTTTACACGCGAAGTCTTAAAGAAACTTCGAGGTACGGTTTATTAAATTGACCTGAGCGTCCGTAAACAACGAACTCAATAAAGACAATAATTATTCACCGAAATAACCGAATTAGTCGGAAGCACGAACAGGAACATACAAAAAATTAATCGCTATCGCATAAACCGTGGGGCATCGCGACTTTAAAATTAACTTTACCGGTTCACTCGTATACATAAATAATGGAGGAATTTCTGAATACGCATTAAACTCCTATAAAGAATACATTAGCATAAATTTATGGTAGCGAGTCGGCGTTTTGAGCGCGTTTTTACGTGACTCGTAAAGTTTATAGTCGCGAGTGGTGGATTGCGTTTACTGCGCTCGGTATCGGTTTATGGCCGACCTCAAATAACCAAATTGGCCGATGCTCGTTCTCAAGCTGACGTTCTGCCACCCGCGCCGTGGCACACGAGGTGACCTCAAGCCACGCTGCGAACACACGCTATCATTGTAAGGGTCGTCACTCGTCACAGGTCATATTATCGATATTTACGACCCAATGTAAATTATTGTGATGTTGGTATATTAATTGATATCGAGCTCCGCGAATTTGGTACGTTTGTTAGACCTCGATCAACAAAGCAGTTGTAATTGACCTGCTGTTTTACTTCGTAGCGTCGCTTATTAGATCGATTTTGATGAAACATAGTATATATTAAAACAAAGTATATATTAAACATAGTAGATATTTATGTAGACCCAAAAATGATCTCTAAGTTTTCCTTTGATGCAATAACAACAACAACATTATAATTTATTATTTAGACAAGAGTTTGAAAAATAGAGAAAGAGGTTTTCAAAGAACTATTCTAATTATTTTTCTGGAATATATTTAATGTAAGGACATAGCTCCCATTAGTATTATTAACATTTACGTTTTGAAAATTATCAAAATGTTGCAATTGATAGAGGCAGAAGTGCAATTTAATTAGGATTTGTAGCTCTGAAATAGTCAGAGCATCAAAAGAGCAAAGTTTAAAAATTCAATCTGATTAATCTTGAAATTACTTGGAAAACAGTAGTAACAAAAATACTAATTAAAGTTTAAAATAAAAATCACTAGCAGCTACACTTGAATATCAAAAATAAATATTGTACCATTCCCCTGAATATTACATATAAATAAGTTTAAATTTAAGTCATGACTGTTATGTGTCACGAATTCAAAAAAAACATCCCGCAACAATATCTGTTCTTTCAAAATAATCTACTCATTTAAAAACACTATCAAATTTCCAATAAAATGCTTTTCAATATAAATAAAAATTGCGTCGAATAAAATTTATTAAAAATGAATAACTTAATTTTTATGACAGTTACGTGTATTAATTTTATGAACATGTTTCCATTTAGTCACATATAAATTTTTAAAACATTGCGTTACTCATTTTATTACTCTACATGTACAATTGGGTTTAAAAGCTTTAATAAAATTTAATTCGTGTTTAATTAAAAAGCGGGAGTTTTGATTGTATCATAAAAGTATAAAACATCCAGCGATTTCGCTTATACAAAAGTAATTTGTTCAATAAACGGGCGGCGGGGTGATCGCTGTCACGCACGCAAACAAATGTCACGTGGTGTGGCACTGCCTTAATTAAAACTATAATTGAGTTGACTTGCGAAACTCATCCGCCATTACGAAATTCCGGGAGAAACGCGCCCCTCGAAACTACGAAGTACGAAGCCCTTAAGTGTCGACGACTTTAATTTTGTGTTAGCGTCTACTTTGCGGTGGCGAGGAAATTTTAATACGCTGTACGCGCGGACGGTTTTGAAATTACTTAAATAAATTACCAGCGAACTCAGTTATTCAAGACTGAAGTAACTCATTCGGAAAATTAATACAGGATTATTTATCTAAAGGTTGGTAGTCAACAATATCTACATTGTTTTCACAATAAACTCGTTTTTGACTACGGTTTTACACGATTTTACTAAATATTTTTTCTGAGATTGGAAGATAAATCAGAGGACAGACTTTCTGATTTTCAAAAATTAACTATAACATAAAGCAACAAAGGCATCCCTACACAAATACTTCTACATGTTTCTAGACACCAAAATTGTTTGCATTAGTATTAACTTTGATGAATTTGGTTTTAATTTAAATCGGTAAACAATAATCATATAAATGTAATTTATATAACCACCAACAAAGTCTACCCGTAATGTATCTAGGAATCATCTAGATTACTTCAGCTTACAAACGAAAAATCCGCATTGAAATCATCTATTGGTTTAGGAGCTATGATTCCATAGACGCACACACTGACACATCAAACTTATAACACCCCTCTCTGTCTGTCGAGGGTTAATAAAAATCTATCATGTGGCAACCCTATCCAAAGAGAGTGGTGTTGACAAATGCCAAGTGATTTAATCGTGATCTCTTCGGAGGGTGCACGGGCCCTTTCCCTAGCGATACGCGTCTGCACTCCGTCACGACTAATACCCGGGATAAACAATTCGTTCTGCCACATCAACTATTGGAACAAATTAATAGTCAGATCACTGATTTAAAAAAAATATTTTCTACAGGCGTGAAGGCATGGATAGGCAGTGACGTTTAAATCTACGAGTATATAATATATTTAATAAATCTGTAGAAGAGGGAATATTTTACATTGAAGATATGTATTTAAAAAGCAAGCTACTGAAAAGGAGATAGCATCTGTTATCGGATGCATATATTTTCTTTCCAAATCACAAGTTTTGTAGTTTGGATATTATAAACAACAACATTCAGTATAAAGTGTCCAATTAACTAGAAATCCGAAATATAGAGAAACATTCGAACGTACAGATCTTACATATATACATATCTTCATGCTAAGAGCCCAACTGTGGTAAGCAGAAAATATCAAGTGCCAAGTGAACGAAGTTCATCGGATCGTCTACTCTTTAAATAAGTATTATAAAAATCCAATAAAACTGCAAACATTCGTTTTGTATTACCTAGATACAAGTCAAATAGACATCAAAGCTGGTAATGTAGCGTTGTCTAACTGAGGCTCGGATTTTAATTAAATTTACAGGTAATTTAGTCTTCCAGACCGGAACATAACAGTGGCGAGTGCTGACTTTATGACAGCAGGAATATTATATCGTATATAATCTCTATGTATTAGTGTATTAGATAGTTACCGCATTATACATACCTACATCATGTACCTACTCAGAAAATATTAATCACTTAAAAGTATTTTCTGAGTATAATATGATATAGGTATGGTATGTATAACGAGGGTACTACCTTACAATATACTTGTTTTTTTATGTTAGAGGTCTGTAAACAAGCTCACGGCTCTCCTGATGGTAAGATACTTAACCACAGATGTAACTGGTGCATCGCTGTCCTGAGGCCCGTTTAAAAAACCTTTTGCTCAAATGTATCTCCCGGTTACTACCCTAAAGACTGTAACATGACAGAATCATTACGGCGGCAGGAATAGATAAGGCGGTGAATCCCTTCCCGGGCAAGTTTCTGCACAGTAGTCCACCCGTAAAAAACACCAGTTGTCACGGTGTTAGTGAGGGATGAAGCGACGTTTATACGAGCTGCTTAGAAGGACAGTTAGTCTTTATTTATTTTATTTATTCATTCCTTTTTTATCTAGACAGGGAAAAGAAAATATATAGAAAGTTGAAAGAAAGTTACGGACAGACAATGTCGCGCATTATCCAAGTGAGGTATAATAAGTTAAGTATTTACAATGTAGTATTCATATACTTTAACGTATCCATTTAATGAGCGGTATTCATTGTGTGCTAAAAACAAATTATGTTCATTACGTGTATGAAAAACCGCAATGAATAGTGAATAGCGCAGTAAACTCGTCGTAAACGACTAACTTCTATTCATACAATTACATTAACCTGCTTTGTTTGGTCATTAAATAAGCGATAGTTTTTTTACAATTAGGGTTGTCGAAGATTTTATTAGCAAAATTTACTGTAAACACGAATCGACGACGACGACGCGAGGTTTTTATATAAAAACTCCTAAACTACTTAGCCGATTTTAATAATACTACCACATTAATTTCCATATTTAATATTGTTAATGCGAAAGTCTATCTGTCCATTTGTTGCTCTTTCATGGCTAAACCATTAAACCGATTGCGATTAAATTTGTTATGCATATAGGTAAAGATCCGAGTTCAAAATAGCCTACATTTTTTAAAAAAGTCAACCCTCCAGGGACTGTTATGGGCGATGAAAGTTTGCATGAAATTCGCTAACGGAATTGCAGTTAAACAGGTAGTTATTTATTAATAAGTCCAACTAAGAGATAGTATAGGTTTAGCGTTGATATTTCATGATTTTTTGATCACAGAGCTAAACAATTCAATATACTAAAGGGGCAGCGTGTATTATTTAAAAACAAAATCCGACTACAAGAAACTTAATAATACGGTGGATATTTTTAAATTCCTTTTTGTAAGCTCATCCTTCCTTTTCGTTTCATATTTGCATCAGATAGTTTTAAATTGAAATACCCAAATGAAATTAAAAAAAATATATTAGATATTTAGAAATAACTCTTGTAGTATCTGTTTTAAATATCGAAACTAAATACATTTGAACCTTTACCATCCTCTCAAAGTGGCGAAGACACCTTCAAGTCCTCAATTGGTCAAGTGAGCCTGCTTGATCTGCTTTGAGAATATCACCACCTCCTTACCACCTATCCTACCCGTAGGGTTTCGTCTGCTACCGTAGGTCTATTGGTACAGACATCCCGCACTTATCTATATAAGTATATATTAAACCTTATGTTAGGGATAGGGCTGGTAGGCATCTAGGGCCTTAGGGACATAGGGTGCTAGGTCTTTAGGGTCTCCTGACATAGGGTATTCTGTTCCGTATCACCAACCCTCATGGTGGTCGGTTCATATGGTTTTTTACCACATTGAAAAATATTGTAGTTTTGTACCAACTCAAAATTATTTAAATTAAAATATCCTTAGGCAAATACATTTTCAGTGTCTTCATTATTAACACGTTTTAATTTTCAATTTTCCGTAGCAATCATCAAATATATTGTATAGTACATACTTAATATTAATGACTTACGTCTTTATTTTCGTTTAAATATAAGGAAGTTAATTGTGATCGTGACATTTGTTAGTCGATACTCTCTGCTTACCTTGCAAAGGACTTGGCGTAAATGTACGTATATATTTCATTAGATTCACGTCATTCTTTTATCACTAGTCATAAAATAAATATATTTACGTACGGATTATACACGGGGATTCCTTTCCGAATGCTAAATGTGTATAAGACATTCTGTTCACGTACGCGAAGAAAAGTACGCATGATAGCTGTAAAAAACGAATTACGATCGATTTATAAACTAACGGAGACGTGTCGGTATTCCATGATATGATGATGATAATATGATAAATTGTTTTAATTAAATTGTGTGGCTTACTAGTAGTAGTAGTAGTAGTAGTAGTTATTTATATATATTTTTAAAGCTCAGAGTAATAACCCAAAACTTGCCCAACGAAAATCCAAATCGGATAGGATCTAAACATTATAATAATGAAATGCTAGTCATAGTGACACTTTATAATGAAATGGTAATTAAAGTGACAGTTTACGATCAAATTCTTAAATAGGTGACGCTTTGTAATGAAATATTAAAGGTGACAGTTTAGAATAGAATTGTTAATTATAGTTACTTAATAATAAAATAATTAGTTGTGATTTATTAATGAACTTTTAAGCAAATTGGACTATCATCATACATTCTATTTCTGCGGTCCAGTTGTAAGACCTGACATTATGAGGTCCCGGGTTCGATCTCTAGTCGAGCAACAAAACTAAAATGTGTTATGTCAATTTTCTAAAAAAAACAATGTTGCCGGGATTGGATGCCGGTTGACGGTAGGCTTGCCATCTGTCTTATTGTGGGACTAAATGGGTTCCGCTAGTCGTTGGTGCCCTGGTTGTAACTCGGCTACCACTACGAGGAATATCCATATTCCAATTGACTTAATACTTTTTGAATAAGCAATAGTAGCTTTGAAAGTCTTGCTTACGACGTTCCTCAAACTATTTCACGTGTATATTACAATTAAAGTAATACGTAAGCCTTAGGTATAATAGTTTCTATTTCATAATAATTTAGTTTATAAACTAGAGCAATACTAGATGGCGGTATAGTTCGGGAGACACGTGCGACGCGGACGGCAGCCGGCACTCAGTTATTTAAATGAGAACTCCCTCACCACCCGTCAATAAAACATTAAACACGTAACAAGTTTATGCTCGGCGACAACCCTAGCGGATTCCGCCACTTCGTTAATCCGGGGCGGGGGCAGCCCTAAATTAGGGTCGAGACAAGCCTTAATCCCCCGCTCGGCGCGACGGGGGATTTATATTGTTATTGCTCTGCGTCCGGAATTATACGAGGGTTGAGGGACTAATGAAAGGGGAAATTTAATTCCTAATGATTCTCGTCTTAGCCCGTAACGAGGAAACTTGAAAAAGGACTGTGACTGTTTTTGTGACGCATCGTTTTAAACAAACCGGAGATTGTTTTTGGTCCCCTTGTCTACAATTTTTTTCATTTCATTAGCGGATTTCGGCGCACTTATGTTTTGTTTTCGTGCCGATCCGGCTGGAAGTTGAGCTTGGGATTGGATTACAAATTTATTCATGAAACATTTTCAATGCTCGAACACGGTGAGTAGGCGAAGCATATGTAAATGTGTGATAAGCAAGGGAGCGCGGCTCTCATGGAGGTGTTCTGTCTGTAGGTAGACTGTAGACTGTCTGATACGAGGTGTGTCGTCGAAATAGGACACGCCGCACGCTCGGCATTGTTAAACACGCCGTCGACCACAGACTGCACGCCCGCATATCTACATGCAGTAGGACAGTAACCATAAGTTTTGATTTTGACGGAATTAAATTAATTTTCATAAAAAAACTGAAACTTATTTATATATATATATATATATAGCGAAACTGGGAAAACGGATGGATGACAGTATAAAAAATGACCCACAATGAACCATGCTAGCTAAGGATAAAAAGCAATGGAAAGATTTAGAAGACACATTTGGTGTAAGAAAACCTATATAAATTGTTATTTTTTTTATTCCGAGGATCATCTAAGTGAAAATAAGCTGCTACATCCTCTGAGGTTTAATGTCTACTTATCGACAAACCTTGATTTCATTAGGTTACGTATTTTAAATACACATGTGTTTAAAGCAAGTAATGCTAATTTAATTTCCCTAGTTACTAACTCTAAAATATTCAGAATAAAAAAAAAGACAGGATTGCTAGATTAGGATTAAATGAAAATAAAAAAAGGCCTCGGCCTGTTAAACACCGAATTTTTAAAAATGTAATACTTGTGTATCAACTTACAACCATAAATGAAAAATTTTATTTAAAAAGCTAATATAAAAAATATGTTATTATATGTAAAGCTTCTGACGTGAAGAAAACTGAGCTTAAGAGAGATAAATGTGATAAAGTAAGAACTTAGGTTCGATAAGTGGAAAAATAAATGTCCCGTTTTGATATTATAAACGTAGGGTTCCACTAACATGCACACCTCAGCAGAGTTCTCGCTCAACCACCCTACTATCGCTACAATGCGCTCCAGTCAAAACCACAGACAGAAACGCGCGCCAGATATCCTTAACGAGAATTCAAATATGAGATAGCTCTGTATCAAAGTACACAAACAGCACCCTATTAATACAAGCACTACATAACTCGTACCTATATAATGTATTTAGAAATTGGATCGTGTTTTACAAAAAGGCTACAAAATAAGTCTAAAAAAGTGCTATGTACAATGGTCAGAAGATAATTTAGGTCAACTAAAATTTTAAAATTAAAAAAAAAACACTTTTGATATGAGATTTTAACTAATTAGCTAACAATAGATTTTGATGATTTTACGAGATCTTATTCGTATTTAACATGAAATTTGTCTGGAAATATCACAATCATAAATTGTTTGTAGTAACGATTGACCGTTCCAGAATGGTAAGAAGAACTGGCTTCAAATATGAAATAGCTTTGTATCAAAGTACACAAACAGCACCTTATTAATACAAGAATAACTACATAACTCGTATATTATGTATTTAGAAATTGGACCGTGTTTTACAAAAAAGGAGCCAACACACAATAAGCTCAAAAAAGTGCACAATGATCAGACTATAATTAACTTATGTCAACTAATCAGCTGACAATAGAATTTGGTTGATTTAACTAGATCTTATTCGCATGTAAAATGATATTGTCTGGAAATATCACAATCATAAATTGAGTATGGTAATGATTGACCGTTCCAGAATGGTAAGAAGAACTAACTTCATCTCTCTTACTCTCTTATCGCTTAATCTCCAAAGACCTTTAATTTCTAATGACTTACATAACAAATTAAACAGTATACATCTGTCAATCTAAGACTTCTAAACTAGTTATTGCAAATGCCGAAGTTGAAACTAATAAGCAAGCAGGTTAAAAAATCCCAATTCCTTTAGCCGATAAATATTAGTGCTTAGTGCATTTGTTTTCAATTTTAAGGAATTATTCATGTATTTTCAATTTTAAGGAATTATTCATGTATACATTCATTACCATATTGATTTAGGTGATAACTTGATAGGTTTATAATCTGTGGGCGTTTTGGACTTTCCCAAGGCGCGTTATTAAATGCCGATCACTAGAGGTGGGCTGAATAAATCGTGAGCTTTAATATTTTATAACAATGCTATTTGACAGTTATCGTTGTCAGTATTTTGTAAAACTCCATTAAATATAGGGGCTTATAGACAACGAAACTAACTGTCTGTGCCAAACTAAAAGAGAAAGAAGTTCTTTGTTTGCCTTCCAGTATCATAAAGATATAGGCATTATGTCTACCAGCTACAATACTCTTCAAACTGACAGATGACACTATCATTATGTAGAAATTGATAAGACGACGAATCCCTGCTCAAAAAAATAAAAAATCGCAAACAACTAATCGTTACCAATTTTCTAAAGTGCATGAAGTGTTCTTTTTGTAAAATTAGGCATGTAGTACATAATACATTAGTGCGGTAAGGTAGGAATTACCGAGTGCAAGTGGAGCGTCGGCCGCCCTTCCGCCTATTACGTCGCTGGCTAATTGAGATAAACGATGAAGACGCCGCGAGGTATCGCGCTTGTAATAATAACATGCTGTGATTTCAATTATTATACTTCACTTATTTTTCACGGAACAATCAACCTAATTAGTAGATTTTAATAGTTAAAAAAAAGTTTTTTAATCGTCTCTGTGGTCTAGCGGTCCGGGTGTTGGACTTGACTGCATGAGGTCTCGGGTTCGGCCAACATAAGCATATCCCCCGCATTATTGACTGCCTCGTTGATCGAGTGGCTCGGGTTCGATTCCCGACGGCAGGCATTTGTGTGATGAACATTTAGATGTCTGCATTTCCGAGTCTGGGTGTTTATTAAATTTATTTTTGTATCTATTTAAGTATTTCTATGTTTTTGAATCGTTGATTAACATCCATAACACAAGGATGTAATTTGCTTACTTTGGGCACAGAATAATATATGTACTACTTTTGTGTAACCTGTCCAGTGAAATTTATCTATTTATTATTTGCACTGTCTTACTTACCACCTACCGCCATTTCCGATTTGTAGGATATTGATTTTTTGTTCTGTAAATTATTGTCAGGAGATTTTTATTAAAGAAATAAGTTAAGCGGAACTGACAGTTGATAAGCATTCAATTTCAATACGAAAAACCTGATAGTAGCTAGCACTTAACTAAAATTTTTAATAATATCATCACAGTAAAAAAATACTACAGCGCGTACAAAAATGTCGCATTTTAACGTTAATATTTGCCAAATGAAACACATTTTATGACATTAATACATCCCTCTTCTAGCCCACGACTTAGTTTATAAATAGAAAACTACGCAATAAAAGTCAAAATTACATTTTATGAATAGCATCAAAGCTTCTTTGTGTTGGGAGTTTGAAAATAAATATCGTAATACTCGTAATAACGTACGTTTTAAAAAGCCAAGAGGGTAGGTCGAACAAAAGATTTGCGTCATGCACATATCTGCACTCACAATTTAAATCAGCTGAAGCATCCTCAATATTGAATATTTCATTTTGAATATTGAATTGAGGGAATGTGGGGTGTCGTTACATAGGACACGGCTTGTAACTAAGGTTACCAGTTATTTGTGAAATGTAGGAAAGTCCATTTATTTTTTAATTTGATTTTTTTTTGAGCTGTGTGTCTTTCTATATTTACATAAAACAAGGTTACGGTTTATAAATTCATTAGCCTTTAACAATAACAGACATTTTTACCTATAATATAAACTGTGTTATGTTACTAGGTTAAAATCATTTTAAAGGTTGTCATTTTCATCCACTTATTTCACGAATATCCAATAAGGAGCTGTATTAAGCAAAAGCGGTATGCGCTCTCGGGTCACCCAATGCGAAATAATTAATTGATAAACCATGATTGTTCTACATAAAGAGTTTTAATACGAGTCATAAATTCTACTTGTATTTTGCCAGCACTTTGTGTTTAATTAATCTTGTGATAAAAACTACATAAACATACTCAAGCATTTTAAAACCAACATAACAAACAACAGCTGAACGTATTTAACTCGCCTCTTGTTAAAACATGTTAAAATAATGACTTGTACAAACATATGTTTAACATTTGTATTCAAATAATGAATGAATTTTAATATGAACGCTATGTACACAATAGCAGTAAGCAACGTAAAATCCTCTTTAAATATTTGATTCGCATGCTAAAAATAACACAATTTCAGGAATATTCACGAAATACAACCTAAATAGCAAAGCCAAATTTTACAGGAATATCCATGAAATTCACAATTAACTGGCAACCCTACTCGGGGCATCAATGCGATCTCGGGTTACCCAACGCGAAACAATGAATTGATAACCCATGATTGCTTCCACATTGGAATTTCAACGTGAAAAGTCAAATAAAGCTGTATTCAAACTCTATTGTTTAATTTATTTGGGCAAGCAAATTTATTTGCCGCACTCAATTTGTTTGTGTTGATATGTAACTGGCTGAATTTATTTGTAAATGAATACTACATAGGATGTAAAACTATTGTGTGTAGTTTTATAATATAATTAAAACTTCAGTACAACTACTATTTTAACTATGCGCTTCGGCTTTACACTTTATATTCTTTTTACACTTTATACTTTTATTTTTAAATTGGCTGACCTAATCTAAATTTAGGCGAAATTATTAATTGTAATAACAACTCTATATATACCTACGTACGTAATGTAATATCAACTCTATATATATCTTTAAAATACATTCGGATTTCCGAAGCTTGACGAATAAAGCCGAAGCGCATAATTTAAATAGGACTACTATATTTGTAAATGTTTTTTTTTTATTTTGACTACCAACGTACGTTATCTACCTACACTTCATATTGACACCAAACTCGTTACCATAAGTTACAAATCAAGCTACAATGTTAAGACTCTTGCTGTCTCTTTCACAAACATAGAATAACGTACTCTGAGGTTGAACCTGGTATTAGTACCTATATAATACAGAATACAGTATCAACTTTACTATTGCCTTAGTATTTTTTTCTTAATGCTGTTGTAATTGCAGATTAAAGTAAATTAACATGAACTTTACTCTTTAATCATTTTTCTTTTCTGTTTTTATTAATAAGACTGTTGAATGAAAAATTGCAATGGCGAGCATTGACGTATAAGAATAAGAAAGTGAGATTGAGAAAGATCGTTGCACCAGCAACACATCTCCGATATAATATATAATGTAATATAATATCATAAAGAGGAAATGTTCGAATTTTTTGTTTGTTTGTTTGAAATAATAGGCTCCGAAACTACCGATTCAAAAATTTTTTCACCCTTAGAATACTACATTATCCCTAAATGACATAGGCTTTGTTTCATCAAAATCGCTGCAATAAAAGTCAAGTTATGCAAGCGAAGCTGTGAGAAACTGCTAGTGCTAGTATATAATACGACTTAAATTGTAAAAGGGTCATGTAATACGTCAAACGGCCAGGTTTAAAAATCTTGTTTCAATTGACGGGCTCGAGTTGCAAAACTTAATAACTTTTAAAATCGAGCAAAACTGTTCTCGATGAAAAGTTTTTGAAGTATTTAGAAATTCATAGCCTGTAGTCTCCTTGAGACCAGAAGTTTTAAAGTAATATTCAAGAATACAATGTGTCAATGTAATAATAATATTTTTTGACAACTCCTCGATAAAACCTATCCGTAACGTACGAACCATCTCACATCAGCTTTTCAAACAAAATATCTGCATCAAAATCGATCCATTTGCTTTGGGGTGACGACTCTACATACAGACACATACCTACACTTTAAACTTATAACACACCTTTTTTTCTATTTGTAACCAAATCACTAAATAAAATTGGAAATTAAGGGCCATAATAATGTCGCCAATATAATGCCTAATGCTCATATAGCAAAAACAATGTCGCAGTTTCACGTAGAGAATACTAATATCATACTGCTATTGTCACAGCATACGGACTTACCATGAACTCTTGAGGAAATGTTATTACCATGTTGCTATATGACCATTTATAAAGCAACTTAACAAAGGAAACAAACAACAACAGCATTACGCCATAAAATTCTCTGTCTCAAAAGATACTATTGAAATTATATTATTAACAGTTTATGGCTTTATGGCAAAGCCCGGCTAGAAGTAAACTAATTATAATCTTTGAAGTATTAATATATAAGACCGTATAGTAAATGTTTAATTCAACCACGTTAAGTCACGTTCGATTTCGAATCAGTTAAGCTTACAACGTTGTAGCATGCAGATATTGTATAATGTGGCGGGGGCGGAGGTTCGATCAGGCTTGAATAAATCGATGCGATACGCCAGGATCTGTACTTCTAGCATCAATGGTTTTATCGAATAATCGAGTCGAAAGGCTTTTCGATAAATGAACAAAGGAATTAAATAAACGATTGGCATTTGATATGAGTTGTCAAACTATTCTGACATTCGATGAAACAAAGAACAAAACGAGGCAGCGTGAGTTAAAAAGCTTGTCTATGGAACAAATTAAAAAAAAAACAAAGAACAGGTTTTCTGTTCGTCCTGTGAAACCAAAGATTTCATGTTCGTCTCTATTTTATCTCTATTTTAAATGAACTGAGAAACCTCCTACTATGTAAGAGATCTTGCTTTAGATGACAAAAGCAATTTAAATGATTACGGAGAATGACGCTCAATCATTGACTGTTCCTGTTTATCAATAGTAGGTACAGTATAATCCCGATTATCCGAATCAATTAGAACCAATTTTAATTCGGATAATCGAAAATCCGGATAACCGATTTCATTGTTAAATCAAACTATATTTGACATTTAAATGTTATATTAAGTAATGAGTTTGACATATATACCTACGTCGTTAAGACAAAACGATATAAAAAACAATTACTATATATGTGGTTCAAATATAATTAATTACATTTTAATATGTACCAATGTTATTTAAAAATTTAATTGAAAAAAACTTGTTATTGATCTTTGACGTTATTAGGTTTTTTTTACTATGTTTTAGGTTTTTTCGTGACATAACGTTTCGAGCTGCCATCTTCTTTCTCAATCGCACAGGTTAATTTTATTAAAGAAGCAGAATTTGTTTAATGTCCGATATTGTAGGTACATACTCCTACACCGCATACTGTTACATTCATATTTTTTATACCCTCGGTTATTTTAATTTTTATCCATTTTCGTAGATGTCAATTAAACGTTATAAGAGGAAATGAAACAAACAATAACAAACACAATCATGCAAACAAATGAAAGCGGGAGTAAACATTCGGAGGCGCGTTTAAACTTATTATGTGTCTAGTTCCGCGGTTTGAAATGTTTCGAGCAGCAGCCAGAGCCGTGGCGCGAGTCCGGATAATCGGTTGTTCGGATAATCGGGATTCGGATAATCGGGATTCTACTGTATAAGTATTAACATCAGACAAATGGTGCGTTGCAGAACTAAGGTTAGAAACACTTATACTTTCCACTTAGTTTTTTTATTGCCTTTTAGCCAACGGGTTTCACTAATCATATCAGGGTCATAACTCTTATATATTTATTTAGTTGTTACAGCTCTGGTGATGTTTTGAATATAGTGAAATCAGTTGGTTAAAAGAAACCAATCAAAAATTTTGTAGAGTACAAGTGATTTTTTCATGTGAGAGATCAACGAAGAAGTACACGGATCTCTTGATGGTAAGAGATCACCCATAGACCATAGATATTACAAGTGCGTCGCTTACCTGTGGCTAAGGCTCAGACCAATAGTTCTACCAGCTACCCTACTTTAAGGGCCGGAACATGACAGAGCCATTCTGGCAGCAGGCAGCCTCTCCGATTGTAAGCCGGAAGATTCCTTCCCGAACAAGATGCTGCACAACACTCAACCGACTAATAAATTGTATCTAGAATGGAATTCCACCAAGCGCCGACGACAAGAAGAAAAGAAACTTCACCACTCGAAAAACTTACTTTACGTCAACGTTCCAGACGTTTCGACTTTACTCGAAAGTAACTTCATACAAGAGGTATAAGCTTGTATAATTCGATGTGATACGCCGCCAGGATCAGAACAAAGCCGCAAGCCCGAGACAAGCGATACCCTCGCTCTGACATTCTCCTACTATATTGCAATGTGACGCTTGCAGCGCTGCGAACATCTCGGATTTGTAATACATACAAGAGATAGAGGCTTTTGTTATACGGGATTTATCTTTCTTGAATTATATTCGGAGATAGAGCTTACATTTCTTATGGATGCGGTTTATTTTATCAATATTAAATATTAGGATTTTTCCTTATTTTTATAAAAGTAAAAGTTTATATGAAACTGAAACTTATTTATCGACGTGTGAGAGAAAATTGATGTCCCATTTCTTTGTTACGTCCATTGACCTCTAGTTTCAGTCCAAAAAAACCTCTGTATGTTTTCGCACAATTTTATATTGTATTCGTCGTGGTTCTTTCACCGGTCGGTATAGTGTGAGATAGCTTGGTGGCGCAATGCTTGGTATTTTTTTTTTGGATAGAAACTTTTTGTCTGTTACGCTCCACAACAATGACGTCCAGAAGAAGTTTTACTTCTTACACTTCTTAGTGTACACACTACACACAGTGTGTACACTAACACACACACACACACAGACACACACACATTATTTATTTGTTGCTACATTGTACTAACCGATTAAATAACTCTTTTACTATTAAAAAGCTACTTCATAAGTAACTAGCTACTCCGGCGAACTTTGTTCCACCCGATCAGTTCGTGTGGGTAAAATTAAAATGTGGTTTTTCCTAGTTTCCTCGCAGTCTCTAAACTACCTCACCGTCAATTTTCGGTAAAATTGGTTAAGCCATTGTTGAGTTATAAATAGTGTAACAAACACAACTTTCTTTTATATTTTATAGGTTCATTCATGTCCTTAAAGTACTGCAACTTGACTAAAACATTTCAAGGTTTGTAAGATTCTACGTTTTTGTCAACTTTTATAAACAATACAATTTTAATCTTTTTAGTCATAAAATTAATAGCAGGATATTTTGCTTAAAAGTAATTTAAAATGTCATTTTCTTAATTGTTATGGGGAAAATAAAAAGGCGGCAGATAACAACCACCTAAAATGTGTTTCACTTTAGCTAGTCTTAATGATTACAAGTGGCCGTTCTTTCTAATTAAGAAGTCTCGAGGTATAAAACGAGGGGTGTCAGGAGACAATGAAACTGCGACTGCTCGCGATACCTACGTATAGAATGGTTTAATTGTTTCTTGCATTGTTTTGAAGTACTATAGCCTTAATTATTTGTGAGCAAATGACATAAAAGTGGGTAAAATTTAAATTGTTTTTTTAATGCACATTTGTAACAAAAAATTGAATCTAAATTCAAATTAAGCAAATTGCTTGGGTTGTGGTTGTAAGTAAACGATTTTAATAAAAAATATTACTTATTATTTACATAATGTTGTTAAACCTTTGTATATTTATATCAAACTAGCCAACCCGGCGAACTTCGTGTCGCTTGATATTAACAGCTACAACAGTTTGTTTAGACTGAAGTATTGCTTTTCCCATTTCCCTGATTTTTTTATAAGAATCTTTTCCTGGTAATAAACAAAAAGATAGTAAAATGTGATGCGATGATAAATGTGCGATGACCAAAAGAAAGAGGATTCACTTTTATAATAGATGATTTGTTTTTATAGTTTATTAACAGCTATCTAACACGAATAAAAAACGCCTTTAACCAATCAAATTGCAGAATTTCTAAACATTTCTATTTATTGCAAAAGTAATAACAATGCCTTCTTTAATTCTACGGTTCGTATTCCAGAAAATAAAAGCTCAAGACATTTTATATTTGCGATTAAATGTTTTTATTCTAGCTGTTCCGAAGTTTGTGTAGCCTTCTGCTGGGGTATTCTGTATCTGTTTTGTGATGATCACAGGGTACAAGTGTACATCAAATAGCTGTCAAATAACGCGTTCTGTATTTGCTATATCTTTTGCATTATTCTTGGTCACAGGAGATAGCATATATAAAAAACACGTCATTTGACAGTTACTTGATGTAGGTACACTTTAGACAGTGATCTTCACTGAAAATATACAGAATCACCTCCTGGTTATGTTCTTAAAATATTGTGTATATGGACATAGTATGGTGGAAATTCACGACGCCTAGAGACACCAAAGGTGGTAATAGTGCGTTGCCAATCTGAGGCCGGGATGATAGGCCTCGAGCAAAAGTAAGTTTACCGGCTACCTTACCCTCCAATCCGGAACACGTCATGACGTTATGGTGGCAGGAATAGGTAAGGCGGTGGTACCAACCCGGGTGAGTTGCTGCGAAACTCTACCACCTAGTCAGATGTCATGATGTGGGTGACGGTAAGCCTATGCTCGCCTTTTACGAGCTGCCTGGCAGGAAGGCAGATGGTTTTATCTGCAAAGGAGCGCGGACCAACACGGGGAATTTAAGGATATTTCAAAACACAACAAAGAAACCATTAGATACTGAGCGCAGATGTTTTAAGAAAAAACGCAAGAGGGATATGGAAAAGCAAATTTATTTTGACCGGAGTTTTTAGGGCACCTATTAAATAAAGAAGTCGTGAAGAATGCTAAACAAGGTTGAGCGGCCCTCGCTCTGCGAGTTTTCCACTTGAAGTGGTAGCGTAGGGTTGGGGGGCGTAAGGGTGTCTCAGGGTTGCGAGACAATAATTTGATAAAGGAAGACTAAATTTTAAAAAGAATTTTTACAAAAGAAAAATTATCACAAGCAAACGAGATTTTTCTTAATAATTTGTTTTAAGAAATACTAAAGAGTTAAAAGCGGAATCTTCAAAATAAAAGCTATTTTGCTTTACATTTTAACACTGATAGATATTGGCAGTAAATACTTAAAAAAAGTAAAACATTGTTTTATATTTATAAACCTTCTTTTGACGATAGCTGACATAACAAAAATGAATTAGAAAAATTGGTCCATCCGTTCACGCGTGATCCAACCAAAAGAAATAGGTAATCGTTTTTATATATACCGAATACCGATTTATTTAATTTCTACTTTTTCGCCCATTTTTGAAGTGAAAATCTCTTTAGCGGCGTTGCACACTTTTTTTGAACTTCAAAACTCGTGTCAGGACCCGTGACCTGATTCGTAAGTCAAAAATTCGTAAGACGGCACAGGGCGCTTGGCTCGTCGTTGTTTATTAAAATGTTATTTTAAATGAGGAAATGGCTTTGATAGTAACAAGTAGTAGGTATTTCTTACTATGTTCATAATCTACAATACGCTCGCGACGATTTTCCAAGATTCTAAGGTACCTTCATATGCTACGTCACTGCTCCTGCGTAGACACAACTATTATTATTAAAACTAAACCAAAATTACTATTGAAATTAACATTATGAAGTTGACTTATAACTTTTTTCATCCCATTAAGTAGTAATCAACTAGAAGCCCTGACATCTGAACATAAGCCTCACGAAGCAAAAAAAAACTTCAAGCCCATATCTCCGAAGAGGTAGGCAGAGGCATAACCAGGGCATCCACGACTAGCCGAAGACACTAAGTCCCACAATGTGATAGGTGGCAAGCCTATCGCCAACCGAGCACATATCCAATCCCGAGCATCGTTTTTTTATTACGAAATTGGAAAATCCCAATTTTCTTTTTGTTGCCCGACCCGGGATTCGAACCCGGGACCTCAGACAGTCAAATCCAACAACTGAACCGCTAGACCACAGAGGCTTGGAAAACAAAATTTGGGGAAATGTAATTCCATGATTTGAACCTGGCAACCCTAGATGAGGGCAGCAAGGGTGTCAGAGTGGCTTAAAGATAAGGTACGGTGGATGAAGAGGCGAAATACGAGGCGTAACGAACCGGCTTCGTGCATTTTTTGTGTGGTTCTCACTCCTAAATTGAAAATTAGACGCGATTTGACATCGATGGATTCCGGAAACGTCAAGATATATTTTAACTAAATGAGATTTTGTAGTCCTGAAAGTAAGTAATTCGTACCATTTA
>NJDD01037587.1:167485-178099 GCA_002245505.1 Calephelis nemesis
AGGCAAGTAATAAGTCATTAAAATATATATTAAACCGAAAACATAATGCAAACATACGCACCCACAGACACACATACTCGCGCGCGTCCAGGAAGGGTCTTATTTTTGCAGTTTATGTTTTTTTTAGTAAAGCTTAAAAATGTATTTTTCTTAAATATATTTGACGTGGGGATAATTGTCTTTCACTAAGTTTGACATTGCTTTATGAATCAAAAACACTATACATGTAATTAATAAATTATTCAGCTGCGCTTAATCAAACAGTTTTTATTATGAGTGTGACGGTGACGAATTTACTAGGTACTTTTTGTTTTATTTTTAGTAAAGACAATTAAATTTGGTACCTGCTAGATTCCGGGCTCAGAATTTTTTGGAGTTGTGTTAAAGTGGTATATTGACTTTGATAATGACTGTCACCTTGTAAGGAACCGTATTGGTCAAATTTGGCGAATAAAACTGATTGATTTCGCCATTACATACTAAAGATATAATAGCAAATACACTTAAAATTATACAATACACTTATGCAAAGCAAAAATGTTAATGCGTTCCCAGCTTGAGGCTATGATATTAGTCTTTTCTGCTTAGGAAAGTTGACAGGCTAACCTACAATCCGGAACTTGACAATGCCGAGCATTGACAATTACAGAAAGAAAAAGTAAGGCGGTAATACTAATTCGGATGAGTTGTTGCAGGAGTAGGTAACACATTTTAATTAACTGGTCTAATGAAAAAGCCAGTCTAAATTACAAGGTAAATCCAATAAGATGTAATAGGTTCGTCACATCCCTACAGCCCTAAAAATTAAATACATTATAATCTCAAAATTAGTTAAAACGGGAAATTGCCTTATTAGGCGATATAGTGCTCAAATCCAAACAGCACCAAAATGTAATAAATTAGAATAAGACGGAATTTACCACTGCTATAATAATGTTCAGAAAATCTGCTTTTCTGGTTTTATTTGTATAACCCAAACAAGCATATATAAATGACTTATTCATACTCTCAAAGCAATATCGAGAGCCAGCCGTCAGTGATCCGAGAGCGCAAACAGTAAGTTCAAAAAGCCTCTCGAAGTGGTAAATATTGAATCAGAAGTGGGATTGGAGACTGCTGAGATAGCGAAGGGAGGGAAGGCTGTAATAGTCTCGCGAGTGGCGCATGACAAATACGAGGACAAATACACTACAAGTTTAAATATTCATCTGATATAACATCGATCGGATGACATTTGACTTTACGTTTCTATCTTAAAAGTTACCGAGGATAAATATAAACGAATGAAGATTATTATCGATTTCAATATATTTAGAAGACAGAAATGCTTGGGATTAATTGCTCCTCATACCAATCTCTACAAATTATTTGTAAATGTAATAAAGTTTTTTAAATTAGATTTATAAGAAAAAAGACAAGCCCGCTGAGTTTCTTTCCCCGGATCTTGCCAGAGAGTGGCCGCGTTCCGATCCGGTGGTAGTTTTTAGAATTATATAGACGCGTACAAGAATTTTTGTATCGATCTACGTGATAAAAGCTAATTTGAATTTTGATGAATTAGTTTAATAATTATTCATTTTATAAATAATATTCAAGATATTCGTTATATAAGGGGTATTAGATTTTATATTCTTTAACAAGATTATGTTTAAATATTTCAAATATACTATATTAATATATGGAATTAATTTTTAGCTGGTTTTTATTCAAAGCATTTAACGCGGAGAAATGCACTACAAATTTAAATATTCATCTGATTTAATAAAAAATAATATAATCACTACGTTTTAATATCGATCGGATGAAATTTGACTTTAGGTTTTTATCTTAAAGTTATCGACGATAAATATACGAATGAGGGTTATTATCTATGAATTAACTGACGTTGGTACAAGGTTACTTTTTTTTTAATTCAAATACCATTCGATCTGTAATCTTCCCGTATTTACTATGGACATTATGTCATCAGAATAAGAGGATGTTTTTCTTCATTGCATGTGAAGATAAACAATCAGGCGGATTTTTATGATCTATTGCCTTATGGCAATCCCTGCAGTGAACTTCAAGGAACACGTACTTACAGACACGGTGTTAGAAAAAAGGAAGACAGTGGTACTGATCCGTGATCAAAGTGACTTGTTCCACGATGTTTACACCCCGTGTGACTGATTGCAACACTTCAAATCAACTACATACTACTATATCATCAGACAATGGGGACATCACCTTTTTTAAACTACCCTATTTTTTAGCTTTGTACATCAATGGAAATTGTCAGTACTTACCATTTCCTTTATCATCTGGCCGGTGTATATCAGGAGGTTTCGCCAGAACTGAAAGGGGATGGTGAGGTACGCCAAGACCGAGGAGGCCCGCAGGTGGGAGCGCACCCTGGCCCAACAGTGGGAGAGGAGGCGCGCCGTGGGCCGGGAGGTGGGCTGCATGCATCTGCTGCAGTAGCCGGGGAAGGTCTGGCCGTTGTTGCTGCACAAAAAAAAAACACAAAATTACTTTTTGAAAAATTGTTTTTTTGTTATAACTACAAATTTGGGGGGCAAACCCGAGATGATATTTCTGATGCTAACCATTACAAATTAGGTACTTTTATTGACACCAAAGACAGTTATGGTGCGTAGATTGATCGCATTAAACGCATTTTAACCTTAATACGTTAACAGACATACAAAAATTACAAAAAACTAGTTTTTAATGGTCCCTGTAACGTTCATCAATTGTTTATTTGCCTGGAATGTTGTTTACCATTTTGTAAAGAATTTTACTTGTAGACTGTTGTTATGTTCTTAATTTGGATAGTGATGACGGATGGCGAATTCTTTTCTTTTTGTTGTATGTACAAGTTGCCCAAGAACTGGACCACCGGTTACGTTCATGCGCTCATGGTGTAACATGACACTTTATAATGTGCAGGTAGGAACTACTACAAACATGAACATAATTTTAGTATAGAATGGTATTTTAAAGCAGACAAAATGATATTATTAAAATTCCTATTAAAAAAATGCAAATTTGAAGAGTATAATTTTTAATAATTTTTAACGTGGTAATACTGCGAAAAAATCCGATCACGATTTGATCATACTTTTTTCGAAAATGTTTTCAAAATACCTAATGATTAAGCGAACGTCGTAAACAAATTTAATCAACATCCTATTAGTGGTTTTTGAATAACGCATAAATATTCTAATCGCCTCTGTGGTCTAATGGTTCAGTTGTTGGACTTGACTGCATGAGGTCCTGGGTTGGGTTGTGGTCCTGCATGAGGTGGGTCGGACAACAAATGAAAATTGGGTTTTTCCAATTTTCTGATAAAAAAATATGTTGCTTGAGATAGAATGTGCCCGGTTGGCGATAGGCTTGCCACCTATCACATTGTGGGACTTAGTATCTTCGGCTAGTCGTTGGTACCCTGGCTGTGCCTCTGCCTACCTCTTAGGGGATATGAGCGTGAAGATACCAAACCATTGACAATGATGTTGTCAACATACATGAAAATGTAATAATTATTTAGTATTGTTCAAAAACCACTTATCATATCATGATAAAATTTAGATGGGACCAACTGGAAATCATTCGCTTTTAAACCACTTAGCGAACTTTTGAAAAATACCTAAATTTATTCAACGTTGGACGGAAAATCGCGTAAGAAACCTACAAAAAAAACATACAGTCTAATTGATAACCTCTTTTTGGAAATCGGTTAAATAAGGTTTTTGTCGAAAGGTAAACTTCAAAACTTTTATAAGTTGAAGCTTAACTGCTCGCTGGACACCAAGTATCAGTTTAATTCAGCAGTTGCGAGATCTATGATAATGATCTCGATGATGAAATAATTGAATAAATGAATGTTTGTTGCAAGAGAACAAAAGAACCATTTTACACACATACATATGTATATTCACACCAAGTGAGTTACACCAAGCGCCAAATATCACTATCTTTGTAGACCTGCCTGGTTTCCTTCATATTTATTATAACATTATCATACGAAAGAAGAAATTAATTAATGTCAAATTACAGTCTTCGTACTAATTACGCATACTCAAGAAATGTACAAAAGTAAGGCATAATAAGGAAAACTTGCAACCAAATAAAAAAGAAAATTAAAAAAATAATGAATATTCATTTTTAAAACTCAAGAAGGCTGTGTAGTCGCCAGGTTTTTCAGACCGACAAGAGCGAGCGTGCCACGGTCAAAGTGAATTGACGTGTCACCGCAGAATGCCGTGCATTTTTAAACTAGGGCCGGGTAAAATTAAAAAGTCCTCCATAGTCCCCTACACTCCGGTATTTTAAAATTTAAATGAGAGCAGCGCCGCCGGCGGCGACTGTGCGAAATTGATTACTGCTTCTCCATTATTCCCCTTTTTCCACTTTCCTCGTTTCGCCGCTTTTCCTGTTCGCATCTCGTCTCGTTTAACTTTATTATTACGCTGCGGGCAGTTTGCCGCGCATTCTATGCACTAAACCATAGACAAAATATTCCGCCATTTTTAACGAGGACAACAGAAATTGAACTTTATAAATAATTTGTTTTATTTCATTATTATCAACATGAATCTATACCTACATATAATAAATCTGTAGAAGGGTCAATTCTATACATTGAACATATTGAAAAAATAAATAGCAGGGGGTGTTACTGGATCGATACCAAACCCAAATACATATGTAATTTAAAAAAAAAACTGTCTGTCTGTAAGTTCAGGCATCACGTGAAAACTAACGGTTCGATTTTGATGAAACTTGGCATAATTATACCTTATTATCCTGGAAAAGTACGTAGAAAATAATCTTAATTTTACAGTTTTATCACGCGAAGAATCGCGGGCGGAAGTTAGTAGTAAATATTTCTGGGAAATGACAAGAGAGTGTACTCGTATTATATATTTATTTAAAACCCACTCTAAAATTGACTGTCCCTGCCGGGGAGCATATCAATGACTAAAGTATACGTATGCTAGCTTCTCGGCCAACGGGATAAACTAAATCTATCATAAAAAAATTACATAACAATGAATCCATAACCCCTTTTCAAAAAATCGAAGTTGGTTCAAAAGCAAAAATCAACCAGGAACAAATGATAATCAAAAACAAAGTAACAAAATATCTAGATAGTTAGCTATAACTTTTATATAATATTTAAATCAAGTTATATTTTTGTTCATAGAACTTTTACAAATTTTGTTTGTTTTATTTTTATTTATATTTACTTCGAATATTCTAAATGCCAAGGTAAGTTTGTTGTTATATGTTTTGTTTTCAACTCAAAACGTTTAAACAGAGTTTAATTATTTTCAGATAAAAATAGAATAAATGTGGGAGGACGTCGGATACTTTTTAACCCTTGACGGGAAGTGGGATGTAATAAATTTGACGTGTCTGTGTGTGTGTGTGTCTGTAGCATCATAGCTTTTGAACAGATAGAACAATTTCGATTTGATTTTTTTTTAAAACAGATGTGATTAAGATGGTTCTTAGCTGCATTACATGTAGGTTTTGTTTGGTGTTAAGTTTTAGTGTTATCTCGATAAATCATAACGCTGTTCACACGGAAGAGGTGAATTCGCAAGTGAAACCACGTACAACAGCTAGTAAAACATATGCTAGTTTATCTTTAGGAAATAGGTTTTATCTATTAATGAACGTGTCTCTCTAGCGACCTCGGCGCTTAAAACGAGCTAAATGCAGCCCGTCCAGACTGGCCCGATCTTTTATTTTGCTACCGAAAATTAATTGGTTTTTCACCGAGGGCGGAACAAATTTTTTATTATCCGCTATGGGAGTGATTTATTGTGTGTCAAAAGGTGGCGAAAGCCACTTAGCTCGAGTACGCTTTATTAAAGAGGGTTTATGGAAAAATATTCAATTTGTATATCTAGTTTATTATGTAGGACTTTCATTGTTTATTGAGGACTTTTAGTATTCAAAACAGGAAGGTACATATTGTTCCATAAAAAGACATCCTTGAATAAGAAGATTAAAGTACAAAATCCTGATTACTATCGCAATTGCTTTTTAAATCGATACTATTTTAATAAAACTTATATACATACATCACTATAAATTATAAAATAAAGTCGCTTTTCACTGTCTGTCCTTATGTACCTATGTCCTTTTTTATTACATAGATAGAAGAAGGTTTATATGTTTACAAGGTTACATACAAGATTGTCCACCCGTAGTAAGCTTCGACGGGCTGCTGGTTTCAGATATTTTTTTCGCAATATGGGCATTAAAAAAATCTCGACTGCATCAAACTTAAGCAATAAGCCTACCTCTCCTTTTTTGTCGTGGGTAATGAAAAGTAATTATTAATATTATATGAAAAGTAATTATAAATAATATTATAAATATGAAAGTTTGTCTGTTTGCAAAAACTGCTTAACCGATTTTCACGAAATTTGGTAAACACATTAAGGGTAACTTGGATTAACACATGGGATAGTTTTTATCCTGAAACAATGTTTTTTGTGGGATCACGCGAGTAACGCCGCGGGCAATAGCTAGTAAAAATAAAACCGTTCAGAAAGTAGGTAGGTATATGAAAGTGGAAGTTTCGGTCTCGAAATAATCACAAGTATTTAATAACTTAAAACAAACCCTGAAAAAATATCGCAGTAAGGTATCGGCTCGACGCCGTTGTCATTCATAATAACAAGCGGGTGGGGGATGGGGTGGCCTCCCCCATGGGGTGCAAGGCTCAATAGCTCGGGTCGTGTCATTCCAGCCGTTTCAACGCGCTTCGGGCTTTGTTTAGATTCCTCTGGTTTCCCAGCCGGCTTTTCAGAGGCAACACCTTTAAATTTTAAGTGGATGTAGCGTATATATTAATTTTAGACGGCAGACAGGTGAAGTTTCTTTTACATTGTTAAAGATTGAAGAGGATGTAGATGATGATGATGTATTTTAGATGTGACTTAGAGCTCCTAAGAGTCGAGCAAAGACCACACGGGTCATTACAAACGAGACCTCTATTGGCAACTTGCCCAGATAGGGGTCCACCGCCTCATCTATTCCTGCCGCCATGAGAACGGTGTCATATTCCGTGTGAAGGGTAGAGTAGTCGGCAGACTTGAACAATTAGGGTAGAGTAGCCGGTAGACTGGCACATCTCAGCCCCAGGATTAAGGACATTGGACTGCAAAAAGTGAAAGAGTTTGTTATTGGAATAAAAGTAGATGGCCAATCCGAGGTTAAGGACTCTAGCAAGTTTACTGGCTACTGTACTCACCGTCCAATTTAAAAGTCTATGGCAGCAAGTACTGAAGCATAAATAAGGGGAATAAGATACGAGTTTTATCATTACTTCCACGCAGTGAAACAGAACCTTAGGGCTGTTGTTATAAAACATTACTTAATGTGTTTTTTCCACATTACTTGGACATATCGTAGCTCTTAAATTTAAAAAAATCACCAACCCCTGATAAAAGCTATATATAATGCAGCTTATAACCATCTCAATCACAACAGCTTTCACACAAAAAATCAGAACAGAAATCGGACGAATAAAAATATAAAGCCACACACGCACAAACACGTCAAAATGTTCATTCTTTATTCCTTCAGGAGGTAAAAATATGAAGTATTAAAATGTACACTAAGCAATACTGAAAATGCACTTCATTAAAAAGCTCCCATTTAATATACAATTCCACTATATATGAAGTATTAAAAATGTACACTAAGCAATACTGAAAATGCACGTCATTAAAAAAGCTCCCATTTAATATACGACAGCATTGAAATTGGTCCATCCATTAAAAAAATGTAAAGCCATAGACGCACAAACAAGTCAAACTTTTCATTCTTTTCCCTTCAGGGGGTAAAAATATGAAGTATTAAAAATGTACACTAAGCAATACTGAAAATGCACTTCATTAAAAAAGCTCCCATTTAATATACGACCCCACAAACTCATCCAATACGTGATTTCATTCGCCGCGACAAACGTGGCGAAGGCTTTTGTCCCTGGAAAAATGCCTCGCCGCATTTGGGTTTTCACGCTACATTTACCCTCGCCTTTAAGCCCGTGAATTATTCTTCGCTTGTAAATGGATAGTATTCACTAAGAGGGAAGATTTTTAGACTGAAGTTAAATTGAAATGGATTCTTTTTATCCTTATGCTCTTTGTTATCGCTTTTTCTTATACATATCCTTGTGTATCTATATAAAAGTTCTATATAAGTAAAAAATATCTTTGCACAGATCACACAAATTCAACCTGACCCATATGTAGGCAAATTGAATACTAGTGTTATGAGTCAATGATACTAATAAACACGCCCAGACCAGGGGGATGATTATGTATCTCAGTTCTCCAACTAAAATGGAAAAGTGTTCATCAAATAGCTGTCAAATGACGTGTTTTATATTTGCTATTTCCAGTGACCAACAGAAATTTCCCCCGTGTTCCTTATCCTTTGCAGAATAGACCATCTGCCTTTCTTGCCAGGCAGCTCGTAAAAGGCAAGCATAGGCTTATCATCACTAACACCGTGACATCTGACTAGGTGGTAGAGTTTCGCAGCGACTCGCCCAGATTGGTACCACCGCCTTACCTATTCCTACCGCCATAACGTCATGACGTGTTCCGGTTCGGAGGGTAGGGTAGCCGGTAAACTTACTTTTGCTCGTGGCCTAACATCCTGACCTCAGGTAGGCAACGCACCATTACCATCTTTGGTGTCTCTAGGCGGCGTGAATTTCTCACCATCAGGAAATCCGTCTGTTTGTTTGCCTTCCTATAACATAAAAAAAAAGAAATACAATAGAGATGGCAAACACAAATTACCCAGGAAATGCAGACATCTGCCACCACACAAATGCCTTACAATGGAGTTAGGCGCGCATGCTAACCCCTTAGCCAACGTGGAACTGTATTAAACGACTAACATTACACATTGTTCAATTTACCCCGAGTATGCTGTAAAACCGAAAACAGTTGTGAATTTTTTTTTAATTCAAAATATGTAATAAAATAAGGTGAAACTGGGCAAGTGTATTCAAATATTAGTTATGAAAATCACAAAGAAGGCATTAATAACTTAACTTTTTAGAATGTTAATGCACAAAAAGTAAATATTACGTATTCTGTGACTTTACCAGCAAAATTTGCATACTACTTTTGTCTAAAAAATTCTGCACGAGCTCTCATACGTGACTCGAACGAATCGCTTTGAGCGGCTTTTGGTACGAGCTAATGTTTTCGTCTAAATACGGCCGAGCGGTTTCGGTTTTCAAGACTAGGAAAACATTCTTAACGCACTACGTTACATTAAAAACATACTCGAACCTAAAGATTAAGTTACTAATCACTAATGCGCCTTTGATAAACACATAGATTGCAACACGAACGTACAATTAGGTGCTCTTTGCTTTGGAGAGAAGAAAATGACAAATGAAGAAATCTGACAAATGATTACTGGCCTATAATCTGGCAGAGTATAAAAAAGCGAATTTTCAATTTTAAGAAATTATTTTCGAAACCAGATGTTTTTTTTAAAAATACTTAGACATAACAATAGGGATCGTGCGTGAAATATAGAGGCAGCACTTCTGTCGGAGTGAGCGCTCTCTGGTGCTTCATTGGTGAACATAGTGGGATCAAAACAAATATTTAATAACATTAAAAAAAAAGTTATAACAATGGAAAAAAATATAAAATATGTATTTCAACCTGTAGTCAATAATATAATACATGGCCAGAACGATGAAAAAGGCAAAAAATTATTCAAATCAAAGCATGTGTACGGTGTTGTTGAAAAAACGGATAAAATTAGAACTGTCATAACCGGTATTATTATTATCTTACTTTTATAAAATAAAAACAAATTATTTTTTGTACTAATTAATTACGAAAAGTTTTATAAATGTTATCTTTGTTAAAAATATTTAATATTACAAGCAAATACTACTTATAAAATAAAAATATTTATCATTTATGAGTCTGTACTTACTTTATGTCAAAGTTATCATAAAACAGAGAAATAATAAACATTCAATTTGAAATTTTTGTAAAAAATAATTTGTTTTTATTTTATACAATTAGAAATTTAATTCAGTTTTTACAATTATTTGAAAAAGGCTTATTTCTTTTTATATTTTCACGTCCAGGAAAAATCGAAGGAACATAAGATGGATGTAAAGGATGCTCCGATTTTTCATTATTTACAAAATGGGTACTAGAAATTCTCGTATATTTATTTGATACCCAGTCTTTTGGATTTTCTCTGAAATAAAAGGAAAGAATTATTAAAAGGTTAAGTCATGACTATAAGATAAATGGCACGAATATTTAAAATTTCATCAATTAATAATGATCAATTTTTACATACGTCGTATTTAAAGGTTATAATTTCACTGAATGGTGCAGTTCGTTTTTATAAATTTTAATTAATATTGTACTTACACGTAATTTTTCACTGCATTCACCCACTGTTTACGTTTTAATATTTTCCATGAGGCTCCTAACACGCTCTCAGGAAATTTATAAAATTGCACTTCCACACCGAATCGACGTTCTCGGCGTGATGTATTATTACATTAAAGAATACAACATTTTTTTCTCGAAGCTGGCATTGTTTAAAAAATAA